>JAGDQP010022165.1:0-30801 GCA_022664845.1 Lepisma saccharinum
TCGCGCCAAGCTATAAGGGTGGTGGGGATCCTAAAACCCACTACGTCCACCGCCACCAACCTTAAGGCTGTTGCCAGCTCGCGCCAAGTTCCTTTGTTCCTGTTACATGCTGTCACCAAGGAACTTGGCTCATCCGTCTCCCATTTCACACCTTTTTAGGGCTAAAGAACTTGGCTCCACTTTTGCACCTCTGGTGTTTTTGTTCGGATTCTCTTTACCACAAACAGACATTAAAAGATAATTGAAATGTCATCGAGAGTATTCTTTATAATTATCGTAATTTTCTATTATTTCATTATTTATTAAATATACGTTGATCCTACGAGTATGTATAATGTTTCGTAATACGAGTACATGCTTGGAAATTGTATTTATTAGAGATGTGTCCATACCAGAACTTCTTATTTATGTTTTACGTTCGGTACTCGACACTTTCTTCAATATTGTTCTACAATGCAAATTATACATTATTTAATTAAAAATCGAATTGTCCGGTTTCCAAACATTTTGAAATGTGCATCCCAAAGTATAGCATTTGGCGTTGAAAATTGAACATGGAAATTAAACTTAAATGCAAATTACATATTGCAAACAAAAGGGACAACACAAGTGACGTAATTATTTATATAAACCAATAACTTATTCGTAGGTAGGTAGGTGACATCACAAACAACATGAAAATTTATTAATGACCACGTTTCGCCAAATTACTTTGAGCTTTTTAAAGTCACAAAAAAAACAAAAAAAAAAACTGAAAAACAAACTTACCCGGCAGATGTACCTCTGTGATTCCTCCAGACACCACCCAAATTATCGACAACACCCCAACTTTAAATTCTCCTCGGACAAAAATCGATAGAAATCGTGCGAAACTCCACTTACACCCTCTCAGTTTTGACTTGATAACCCTCCCCCCAAACTGCAAATCGTGGCGGAATCCGTGATGTACCTGCAACCTGTATGTTTATAGTTTGTATAAGCATGTAAGAAAGAGTTTGTCTTAATTTCTTGTATCTTGAAAGCGCCTAAAGAAATTAAACGAAACATCATCATTTTTGTGTGTGTGTGTGTGTGTGTTGTTCCACATCGCGGATTTAATTCTATTAGGAACTTGGGGAAGTTCTAGGGTATTTAATATTCCTTGATAAATAACTTCAAAAACTGGAAAATTCTATAGATTTACAAGAATGTGTATAACAATATATTACATGCCCCTTTTGTTATAATGATTCTTCAACATCGCTTTAACATTAAGAAAATTAGCTTCCCGGGTATGTGTAAATGTCCGGCTATTTTCTCCAAACCCACGCCTTCACCCTACACACATGTGGTATTGTATGATAGCTTATGATGTGAGGGTTTCACGTAAATTTGTACGATCATGCAGTTTAACCATTGAGGCTTAACGAGCTAAAAAAGGTAGAAAAATGATATAATCTTGATAATCTCAATAATCAACACCACCAATGAACATCTTAATCTAAAACCACGAATTTATGTTTTTCTCTTCGTTCATATCTTGCGTTTCTAGCAGTGATTCTGCCAGATCGCTCCCTGAAAGGGGGCATCCGCTGAAGTTTTCGACAACATCCTCCCAAACTTATACATTTTATACGGTCAAAAATCGATAGAAACCGTGCAAAACTGCACTTACAACCTCTCAATGTTGACTTTACACTCCCCACAAACTGAAAATCCTGGCTGAATCCCTGGTTGCTAGATAAGTGGTAGAACTAACAATGAAATATTAAGTGGCCATAAGAACGCTAGGCGTCACTAGTATACATATAAAAATCCCTAGCTTATAGTATACAGTACTTATTTATTTATTTATTTATTCAAAACATAACACAACAGGCAATATGCCTAATTACAGTGCTTGCGTGTACATGATAGTAATTACAAGATACAAGAAACAATCATATTACTTCACCTGCAATTCTTTTAAATTCTTTGTAAGTCATTCCAAATATATCTACATTAACTTTAGGTTCAATTTTGTTGTAGAAAGCACTCATTCTCCAAATTGGGGAAAAAGATTATAATAAACTCAGATTATATATTGAATATTAATAAACCCTCACGATCATCAAAGATCCTTTACACTTCAGTCACTTCAAACACCACTTCCGAAATAGAAGGCATAGATAACCCTTCAAAGGCTAGCAGTGAGAGAAAATGATCACAATGCCGTAACGGTGGATATAGTACACGACGCTGAACAGGAGGACAGAATATATTTGAAGACAATATCTAGTAAATGCTTCAGACCAAACAAAGTTCATTATTAGCGACAGATAAGACGCACTTAGCTTCAGAATCTTCTAGATTTTACACTCATCTGTTATTATTAAACAAAACTAAATGTATGTACGTATAGATGGATGAAACTTCATAAACGCTTGTTCGCATTTAGACTGTAGTAGAAAGTCGGTTTACATTTTGTTTTACCAGTTAAAGAGAAAGAAAATTGTATTATTGTAGTCTTTCTTTTTTCTACATTCTAATTAACATATTGTTTATTCATTTGCCTGCAGGTCGTGAAGGAACAACTATCGTCGCCGTGAAGACATTGAAGGAAAATGCAGGAGACAAAGAAAGACAGGATCTCCTTCAGGAATTGGAAGTTATGAAGATGCTAGATCCTCATCCGAATGTCGTCAGGCTGCTTGGATGCTGTACTGAGAAAGGTAAGTTTTGAAATCATAACATAATAATTAATTGGAAGGTTTAGCAAAAAAATTATTTTGCAGGATTAATTAATCAACGTAACTAATGCTGGGGAGCTTTTGAAAATATAATTAAGTTTATTAAATACGAGATTTTTTAAAAATCAGTGATAAGACTTGACACGAAATTCAAATGTTATTTGACATTACAAGTAATTTGTAAGAAAGCTATAGTGAATTTCATTATTCATTCTAACGTGAGAAGCTGATAATGAATGTAGTATTGTTTAATTAGTTCAGCAAAGGGTAACTACTTCTGGAAGTTATAATTGTTTACATTTACTTTGATTAGTTAATTTGGTAATACGCGAGGAAACTCCATAAACAAAATGACAAAAATCTTCTCTATGAAAAAAAAAATGCCAAAAAGATATTTTAATCTCCATTTTGAGAGCAAGAACAAATCATACAAGATTGAATGTTATCATTATTGTAAGTTTCTTAGAACATTCGTTGTTGATTATGAGAATACCTAAATACAACGATGACAATATATAAAGTTGTCTCATAGTCTATCATTAAATTAATAAGTTCTATGTGGATAGTGTAGTGACACCACATTAGTGCAGCGTTTCTCATAAATTATGGGAAAAAGGACGAATTACAACCAGATTCAAATATAGGAAACTAGCTATCCTGACAGGTTTTCCTTTTCTTATCGCAGTAAACACAAAGCGGAATAATATCTTGTAATAAGAGCATATTCATTATTTCTTGAACAGAACAAAAAATTGTCGGCAGGTTCAAGTATCTGTAACCATCACAGAATAATCGTGCTTCGATATCCAGAGCCCTTACCGCTACAGGACTCTATTACTCCCTTCCAGCTTCTCTGTATTCTATTTTCAGTCTTCTGCAGAAAGCTCTCGGTCCTCGTCCTCAGCTTCGTAAGGGAATGGTCTCTTTTTCTTTCTTCCTCTGACAATCTTGAAAATGGTTTCAATTCCCAATACTTCCGCGACTTCTCTCGCTGTTATTAGGGTTGTCTGAAAGCCACTTTCCCGGTAGTCTTCAAGCTATTTCAGAAATACTTCCAAGTGCTTCATTGTCACACCTAAGCTCATTTTCTCACTCTGGCACACTTTACTGATGACATTAATCTTTGTAAGGAGTTCGTACTATATTACAAGTGAGATGACAAATTCGTAAGTTCTGTTTCTAGTGACTGGCACTCACTGACCAATACACAGTCTGTACTTCTTTCAGACAAACTTTGCGGTGCCTCGCACACACTCTTAAGCTGGCATCTGACTGCTTTGTATTCCTACCTTGTTTCCGAGAGAGGTTTCAAAGAAATTTGAAAATGTTCTTTAAGAATAGCCCGTCTTTCACTTGAGTCAGGAAAAGGTGCGTACAGTCTCTGTAGAATTCCGAAGAAGGACTTAGTAAGTGCAGAGGAACTTGCCGCGTCTCCCAACACTAAGTTCCAGTTGTGACTTCCACAGAGTACAAAAAAGCGAGGGGATCGAGAATTCTTCTTTGCACGCCACTTCTTTCCCCACCCACGTTTGCACCATGATCATAGCCTTGGCCTCTGCAGTTTTCCAATGATAGTCCAAGTTGTTTCATTTCGGTGCAAATGTAACATGCGTTTCCTTGACAGCTATAAAGCTCACAAAGTACTTCTCGATTTCGACTATGGTTTTGTTAATAAAACGCACTATCGGTGAGCAGCTCAACACGAGCGACATCTCGAGTGCAGTTCAACAATTATTGAGAAGTACTTACTGTGCATCGCTTTCTTCACAATTTCAGCTTTGACGTTAGTCGCAAATACCATATGTTCACCTTGGATGTCCTTAACTTCCTTGTTTATCGCTTGTCGCAAGTGATCTCGCAGGGTTGGATCAAATAAAGCTATCAACTTGACCAAATCCAAAAAATTACTTTTGGTGTCCCCTAAATGGTAAATTATGGGATGCTAAATATTACACGATTGCGAACAACCTTGCCAAAATTTCTTTCCAGCGCTATTTTTCTGCTTCAATTTGAGTCTGAGACATAGTGTCGATAGTTGTTGCGAGTTTTAAGTTCTTTTTCTAAATCTAACCATTTCAATACACACTCTTTGTGGGACTTGATTGTTTCGTGATATTTCACATAGTCACCACGGTGCTTCCAATCACTCATTCCCCTATTGGAACCAAAACCTGTACTAACACAAGAAAACAAACGACATGCAAAACAGTGAACTGCATCCTTTGTTTTGGAATAAATCATCCAACACTTGTCTTGCTTCTCACCATTACTTAAAATTCTCGTATAGTGACATTCACTAAAACGCCGTCCAATTTCATTCACGGGAAACACATCTACTTTCGCTCGAATAGGACCCTTACACACTATCAGTGTTTGCTCCTTGTGGCCACAAACCTGGATTATTCCCCCCATCTCCATTAGACATTTCTCAGTCACTTTCATTTACTGGTGACTGCGCTGATGGATGCGAAGTTGCGGATGAGAACGAACGTTATGACTCCACAAAATGTAGTACTGACTGTGATACCTCAACTCTCCTGCTGGATCCCGCTTCTACATCAACTGCTGATGTATGGTCATGTTCAGTTTTACCAACAGATTCACGCATTAACAGTTTTTTCTGTTTAACTTGATTTTCAGTTTTTAAACATTTGGACACTGATCCACGAGGTTTTTCTTCTAGCTCCTTTCTTCTTTCAGGTTTTTTCTTTTAGTACTTTCTGATTCATAGTTTCTACCGACATCCCGATCACGCGAAGTCATGTTTCTAAACTAGTTACACAATAAAACAAAATATCTACAGATTTTCAGGCTTCACGCGACACTCCAATTAAAAAATTCAAACCGAAACGCTTCTAACTTTTTCTTTAACCAACAATTAAACCATAAGTTCTTGTTGTTATCCGCCTACACATCACTATTGCCTACCTTTAGATCAGAGAAAAGATATATATACCACTAAAGAACACAGCGTTTGCCTCCCTGCACGTACGTTCTGCACATGTGGTAGACGTCAATTAAAATACTTAAACTGTACAAGCTGACCCGTCTGTCATTGCCTTCCACCGCAAGATGATATTAACATTCTGAAAAACAGAATATAAAATTTAAAATGCATTTTATACGATTTATATCCCTACAGGGAATAAAAGACATGCATCATCTCCTTGATTACAAGGCGCCAGCGAACAATTCCTTTACTAGGCACCAGGATATTGCGAAAGAACATAATTATAATGTTTTGATACACACACTTTAAATTGAAAGAAAAAAACTGGACTAAAAATGCTGGTTAGATTCGAATACATTTACTTTTAGGACTATTGTGACAGACGAAACCTGGAAGTTTACTCATTAAAAACCTTGATAATAAACAGGCGAAGATGCACATTCAAAAGTGGGTACAAATAATCTTTAAAATGTAGGCACTAAAATCTGAAACAAGGGGCAAAAAACGCATTAAGAAACTAGGTTACCAACTTCTTCATTATCACTTTTATAAACATGGAAAATACCTTAATAATCAGCATTCATCTGTAGAGAGATTTGGTTTATCACGTTAGATAATGAAAAGAATATTGAGATTTGCTATTGTTTATCTTATGAGGTAAATGACATAATGTCTGTGCTTCAAAATGAAGCAAGGGAGGTCGAGAGAACAACATCGAGAGCTTACTGATGTATTGGTTAACTAAACAGGAGGCAATTGAAGCGAAGTTTCTGTAGTTTATTACGTTACTTCACTCTTGATAGAATCTAAAGCCTGTTGTTTCTTCTGTATCAGTTAACACGTATCTGATTACATTCAAGGACGCTGCAAGTCAAGTGCAAAATAAACTTGATAGTGCACTGGTTGATGAAAAGCCTTATTCGCGTGGAACAGCGTTTACCGAATATTTCTCAGTTTTGGTTAGGTGTCAGAGATACAACGAGGAATATGCAAAAATATATTTATAAGATTTTTCTACGACATGTACACATAAATTCAAAGAAAATGGCCAAATGGGTACACTTATTAAGTTCGATAACTTGCACAATTTGGCAACATCGAACCTACTTTCGATTAGCTCAATGTTGTCAGATTGTAAAACTGCCCAGCTTTGAATTTTTTTTCCCATCGGCCTCCACTAATTCCTGATCTAAACCACAAGAAGTTATTTAGGGGAAGGAAGGAGAAGGTGGCCACACTAAGCAAGATTCATTTTTTGTTATTTTATTTTCTTGAAGAAATTGACGAATTTTTTTACAGTAGAAAGTATACTGATTACATTTATCACACAATAAAGTCATTACAATATCTGAGCTGTATTTTCATATATTATTGTTTTTGTTTTTTTTTCATCTCTATGAAATGACTGTTTTACTCTATATAGGGGGTAAAGTGGCCGTTGATTACTATTCTTGAAAAAGTATTCAACAGTAGCAAATTATAGGGATAATTGGCTTGTTTTCTTCAGAAATGTATATGTTATTAAGGAGACAACAATACCAGGAAGGCAAACTAAACCTACCTCACTTTCAACACCTCCTTCTCGACAAGCACTCGAAGCGGTATTTACTGTCCAAAAATCGTGATTTTATTGTTGGATCAAACTCACGGTTCTTGTGATTTCGAATTTTCTACGCATTAAACAACTAACTAATTGTAAATATTAATAGTAATATATGTAATTATTTAATTGTAATGCCACTGATACTTATGGTTTAATTGGGTAAAGGGAGTGGCCTCTTTACCCACTCGGCAGCTATTTTATATTATGCCACATTTACACCAGCCTACAGAATTTTGCACCTGATAAACACCAAATTGCAAAATGTTAATTTTCTCCCTGTATAAATATTTTAAACAATAAATAATGATCACCTTACATCATAGATAGCGAGAAAAACACACACACAAATCACTAGCTTTGTCAATTTTCGTCATAGTCACTTCAGCTGCTGCTGGTCATTAAATGCATTGTATTGAAGTAATTTTGACAGGTGGCGTTAGTTTGCGGTAAACGAAAGGAAACCAAACACCCCATGGCCACTTTACACTTCCTTTCCCCTACACTAAGGTATTGATGCAACCGCAATGTTGTTACTACTGTAAAGAATAGACCGGGACTCAAGTGACTTCCCAGTATAGCCTTAATAAGGTATCAAACCAATTTCAAAAATCCAACAACGTTAACCTATAAATCATAAAAGTTAACACAAAAATAATTAATACATATAAATAAGTAAGAGAAAGAATAAACAAAGTAGGATATCCTGCCAGCAGTTTTTTGGGGGGAAATAGAAAGAAAGAGATTAATTCTATATCAAAACAAAATTAAAGTAATTAAAATATCAAATTATTGTCAAAAAAAAATTCAATTTGCATTTTGATATGCAAATTTGTGCATTAAAAAGACACAAATCTCTTATAACACATCTTTTAACATACAGGGTGTCCCATTTTAATCCAACCACTGGAATATTGCAAAAAATTTAAAGAAAATACAAAAAGTGTGCAGAGAACACGTAGCGACAGAAGGGGACAGCCATCCATGCGCAATGGAGTTATGTCACATGCACAGTGTTGCCAGCTCAACACAAACATATTTTTTCAAATGGGATAAAGCTTCAATATTTTCAGAGACGATAGAATGAGTCATGATAAAGAAAAAAGTTTATGTGAACATGGTTCGAATTCTGCTTCGTTTCGGGGATACAGTGAGATACGTTGATCTTGGAGTCCAAAATCAACACCTAACAATGGGAAGAAAATGAATAACTCTCAATAAATCATAAACGACGCATTGAATGAAACTTTTGTTGGTGGAAATTTATTTGTAACAACATGATGAAAATCAGGATTGAAAATACGATGTCACCAGGCTGTCATTGTTGCCAACTTGGTATAACGTTTAAATTTTTCAAATAGCACTACGATGTGTTGTTCGGTATTTGGCATCCTCTAGTGATGGTAAACAACATACGTAAATCACACATCGCAGTGTTGCAATCTGTGGATGAAATATCCTAGGGAATTTCATAGTTTGTATAAAATCGCGAAAATCTTTCAGTCTTATCCACAGTTTGCAACATTAGAGGATGCCAAATATCTAATAACACAACGTAGTGCCATTTAAAAAAAAATAAACGTTATATCAAGTTGGCAACATTGACAACGCGTCGTTTATGATTTATTGAGAATTTTTCATTTTCTTCTCATTGTTAGGCTTTGATTTTGGGCTCCAAGTTGGAATCACCGTATCTCCGAAACGAAGCAGAATTCGAACCATGTTCACATAAACTTTTTTGTTTATCATGGTTCATGCTATCGTCTCCGAAAATATTGAACCTTTATCCCATTTGAAAAAAAAAAAAGTTTGTGTTGAGGTGCACCCTGTGCATGTGACGTAACTCCATTGTGCATGGAAGGCTGCCCCCTCTGTTGCTACATGTTCCACTGCACACTATTTGTATTTTCTTTCAGTGCTTTGCAATAATCCAGTGGTTTGATTAAAATGGGACACCCTGTATAACATAGACTTTTGTTCGTGCATACGCCTAACTTTTTTATTCAAACACCTTAATTCATTAATTGAACTGATACAAAAGTCGTAAACAAGCTAATGATCTCCTAAGAATGGGACCTACAGCTTGTGGTAAATTGGATTCTGATGAATTCCGTTTAGTGCACCGAGGCGGGAATTGAACACGTGAGCATGAACACAGAAAAATAATTAAACACGTTAATATCTGCATAAGGTATAAAATCAGAGACAATAATATATTTCAATCAAATCCCGTGTACGCTATTTCCTTATTTGAACAGACCATAAGAAAATAACACCATTGCTATACATCTAACCTTCATATGTATTTGTTTGTTTTAATTTATTTGCTTCTTTTTTCTCATTCGTTAGATCCTATTTTTGTTATAATGGAATATATTCCTCATGGGAAGCTACAAAGTTACCTCCGGAATTCTCGAGCGGAAAGATACTATGGCAACCTACATGGACCCAGTAACACGCTAACGTCACGTGACCTCACTTCATTTGTTTACCAAGTTGCACGAGGAATGGAGTATTTATCTTCCAAGGGGGTAAGTATCATGTGTATGAGGGGAGAAGTTGATTGTTATGTGAAATACTAGTAATATTGTCTTCTTCTTCTTAATTAAGTGTATTACATTAGTTTTCATTTCCTGAGTGATTTCATATTTATTCCTCCTAATTGAACAAATAAGGAACAGTAGATTTTCCTGCTATCGAAACTGCTTACACAGAACAAATATGTTTGTAGTTTGAAGGTGCAAACAGGAAGAAGATAAATGTAACGTTATTGGAACTTTTCTTTTGGAACTTACCCGTTCAAACCCATAGCGGGTCTTTTCTGGAGATAGATTTTAGTAAATTACAAGTTGTTGAATTTAAAATTTAATTTTTAAGCTCTTTTCGCAACTTTGGCTCAGGCGGAATGCATGATGATGGGATGAATTGGTGGAATGAAGGGAGTTAGAGGAAACGGGAGAACCCTAAGAAAACCTACGTAATGGTATTTGTCCTCCACAAATTCCTCATGGCATGAGCAGGTAGCGAACCGACAAACCCTAGCACCACAGGTGAGCGCTCTACCATTAGGCCACCGTGGCATCTATAAGAAACAAATTTTGCCTGAAAATTGACCACAGAGATTTTTAAATTAGTATAACAATATGTTGCTGAAGGTCTGTTTCTGCGTTATAAATGCAGGCATAAAAATGTTTTAAATAATCCTGTTGGAATGAATTTTAAAGGATTGCACGTTCTATGCATTACGTAATCTATGATCGAGAACATGAAAAAGATCTTACGTTCTGAATATTTCTTAATCTATGGAATGACGTCACGACCGATAATCTTACAGTATTTCTAAGAGACTACTTGTGTATTCGAAGCAATGAATCAAATAAATAAATTCGACGATCAGCTGTTTAGAATATGGTGCAGAATTGAAGATTACTATTGTTGTGTGGAATTTAGAAAGTTGTGCTTTTAATATTGAATTTAAATCATGGAAATGTAAACTATGTTGGCGTTCTACATTATCCGGTAGGAATACTAATATAATCAGAGAATGGATTTTACTAAATATATAAATATCTACAGAAAGGTAAACCAGAAAGTGTTTTTCTTAGGAACTTCTATTTAGTGCATGCATAATGGATAGGCTATGTAGCAATGTAAATAACGATATCTCTTTGATTGACTTTTATGAAGATTTTACTAATGTGGCTTGAAGAGAAATACATACTTAGGCTTGTGCATGACTATAATGTTCTCTATGTACAGGTATTGAACTATATGTGAAGCAGCCTAATCCTTTCTGAAAAATTCTAAAAGAATCTAAGCTTGGGATGAACTATTTGTTTGCATGAAAACTAACCTAATTATAGTAGGTTATGTACGAGATTGTGTACAGACTTAACAGCTTGGTATCTTCTTAATAATAGTCTTTGTGTTCTAATGCATGCTATGGTATGTGTACTAATGTTATTACGGTATATATACAATATCAGCAAATTGGTTTATGTACTGTGTGAATTAGATGTTTTCTTATATTAAAAGTTACGTGCAGTTATAGTTTTACGTCGCCAGACAACCACTTGATATTTTTTGTTCGGATTTTCATTGTTCCTTTCTATTTCACTTCCGAAAGCTAAATTTCTGGGCGCATCGCGGCTTGAACATCCGATTCCGGTACTTTTACACTATATGCACTTCGGGCCATATACGCACGTTTTCAGGATTTTCCCTCATTTACACTTACAATGCTTTTGATATACTTATAGACACTTAAAACATCTGCACTTACCTTAATAAAAGTAGTGATCAAGGGCATTCGGAGGTTAGGTAAGGTTAGGTGCGGTATTTTTTTATTGCACAAGCGACTCCAGGAGGTTACCACTGTCTCAATGGCTGAACACTGCACTCTGAAGCGGGTAAGAAATCTTTGTTATTTACACGCATTAGGAAATTTAATAAAAGTAGTGACCATGGGCACTCGGAGGTTAGTTAAGGTCAGGTGCGGTTTTTTTTTATTGCACACGCGACTACAAGAGGTTACCACTGTTTCCCGCTAATTTGCAACCTCAAGGGAGTCGTATTCATGGCCCTGCGATCGGTTTTCATATCGTCTTTTCCTTACAATGGCCGAACCTTGCCCTTTTCAGCGGGTAAGAAACCTTAGTCATTTACAGTAATTAGGCATTTTAGACAAGCAGCGCCGCGCCAATTTTTACATAAGACACCTTCCTTTACTTACCTACGAACTCCATTTCTCCTGTAAATTTTCCATTTTTTGGCGACGTAAAACTATAGCAGCACCAAAAGTTATTTCAAATTGTCCTGGTTTGCTAATCTCACGTTATTTTTATCATCTTTCTTATTCGTCCGCTTACGTATACTAACCGTACTGAAGATTAGCTATTCAGTATCGAAAATATAGGGGACAAATCCAAGATGGTGGCTCTTCACTTTTAGAAAGAGCGGATATTGCTTACAGTTTTATAGGCGCTATGATAGAAATATTCAATAACACTTATTTATCATTAGATTATTGATCTTGTACATTCAAAGGATTGTTATTTTCTTTCATTATTGTAAGTTTCAACATGTTGACTCATCTAAATAGAAAGCCTACTAATCATCTGTCATCATACAGATGTTGGTAGCGTATCGAAGTGAAAATTAACAAGTGGACACTCCGTTTTACTGGTCAAATAATATGCCAATCGACTTAAACATGGATAATAGATCAAAGTTTTCCTTGTTGTTGAATACAGATCAGGGAATCCGCCAAGATTTTCAGTTTCGGGGAATGTAAAGTCAAAATTAGGAGGGTGTAAATGGATTTGTGCACGGTTTCTATCGATTTTTGACTGCAAAAATTTTAAAGTTGCGGGATATTGCCGAGAATTCTGAGGGAGACACACCCACATGGGCGGGTCTGGCGGAATCACTGATACAAATGATAACGACTCCCTTGTTAGAATTAGGCACTTAAAAATGTTTTTGATGTCACTTGGAAATCAACTATGATATCACATTATGTTCTGCTTATTAGGACAATCACATAATTTTATTTTTCATAATCGTATGACATTGAAATGAATCATATAATGATTCAGATTGGGTTCTTTTAACGATTCATTGATAGTTCCTTATATGATATATCGTAATTTAGCTGTTTTGACATTCAATTACACATATAGTTACAACTTAATTTACAATGGCATGGTTTTCTATGAAAAACAGTACCGATAGGGTTATCAATTGTTTGAATTTGAATATTAAATTTGTAATTGTGTAAATTGTTTTAGCATTTACCAAATTATCTTGTTTTTGTTTACCTTAATTAACAACAATCAAAAGTTTGGTTTCTTGAAGTGTTTTTTAAGTTGAAGATCCCATTATGAAATTCCGAGAAACCGTTAATACATGGTCTTAGATTTAAGGAAGCAAAAGACAGCTGATAATTAATTTCTGAGTCGTTTTATATTGCAAAGGCAAGGCAATTAGTTCTACTTAATGATTCCATCTTGGAAGTTCCTCTGTAAACACGTGGTGGAAAATCATTAGTAGACCTCTCATTAGTAATTAATTGTCTTAGGAAGAGAGCAAGAAATCATGAGTCCAGATTGGTTATATCCGGAAAGTAATATATGGGGGATGTTCGGAAAGTAATATAAGAATAGCTCAGATATAGCGTTGCAATCAGAAAGAAAGCATGCGTATTACAATGCCACATCTATTCTAAACGTGCAAGAAAACGTGCATCGCCGTTTGTCCGATACTTTGGTTTCCAGAGGCACAGAAATAAGCAAAAATTCTAGTGATTTAACAACATGGAACAAAAGGAAGTTCGTGTGGTCAAGTTTCTGGTAAAGAAGGAACTAAAATGCGACAGCCATCGAAGCTGAATTGGACACAGTGTTGGGATACTTGACACCATCACTTGCCACTGTTAGCAAGTGGACGACGCTGTTCAAGTTTGGACGGGATAGTGTTGAAGATGACCCCCACAGTGCACGTCCCCAACCGTGATCACACCAAAAATAGTTGATAAAGTCCATGATATAATGCTGGCTGATCGACGATTGAAAGCACGTGATATAGCTCATATACTAAAGAGTTGGACATGAGGAAGCTTTCGGCGCGATGGGTGCCGCGCCTACACACACCAGCCGCGCATTCAGCATTGGTTACAGGCCGGAAACAGGACGTACTTCGCTTGCAAGTTCTACCCCACCCCCGTACTCGCCTGATCTTACCCCCAGTGACTTTCACCTGTTCCTAAACCGTTAAAAAAATATTGGGTGACAAGAAATTTCAGTTCAATGAAGAAGTCATCTATCTCCACAGTGGCAGGCTATTTTACAGCCCTGAACGAATTGACATATTCTGCTGGTAAGGCATTGGAAGGCCGTTGGCAGAAGTGTATTAACCTTCGAGGAGATTATGTTGAAAAATAAAACCTCAATCACTCTGAAATTGTGTTTTTTTATATCCGATTCTTAGAACTTTCCGAACAGCCCTCATAGATCAGTTGCATCGAAAATTATTTTACACAAATATTATCAAACTTACAAGTTTTAATACATGTTGTCATCAATAACAGTTGAAGACCTTAGAAACAGAAGGTGCTTTGTATATTCAACTGATGTGACAGGAGAGCATTTTAAAAGTTCAGAATCAACATTGCGTGTACCTGAACATCAAATTAAGATTTGTTTCTAACAGACGTACTAAACACACTATCTCCATGCACGTTAACTTGTTAAGAAGGTCCTTCAAAGAGCTAACTAATGGAACTATTACTTCAATGACACTAAAAATGGACATAGCTCGTTCTTTTTCTATGGGCTTCAGTTGGCTACGCATGCAAGGAAAGGAAATTTATCAACTAGACAGTGAAAAGCTGTTACTTATAATTGGGAAAAATATTTCTTATTGTTGAACCGAGAAACAATTTTCTTCGATATCGGATTATGAGCATTCTCATTTAATTGTAAATGAGAACATTCCGGTTTGGAAATAAGATCTGAACTCGGAACCGTTATGCTCTCATTTTAAATTAATTCATATCTTATTTCTAAGAAAATTATTCCTTATTTCACAAATATGAACTCTTTCCTTCGTTTTAATAAACTCTTTTTTACTTTTTACTTGTAGGTATTGCATTCAATAAATCTTTAAACATTTTGATTAGGAACAGAAAATAAACTAAAATGTGTAGTAGAATTTTTTTTCCTGGTTACGATATAAAACTTACTTGGTTATTTACCTTTTTGTATGATTTGGTGACCTTTATGAGAAACATTTATTAAGTTTGAATTTAATGTTTATCATATTCCAAGAATCCATCATTCAAAATAATGATTATGTGTTTAATGATGTTTCTTCTGATTCATTTTGGGTAAATTCTTTTATTTTTTTTCTTTCAGATTATTCACAGAGATCTCGCAGCACGAAACGTCCTAGTTGGAGAAAATCGAACTTGCAAAGTTGCGGATTTTGGTTTCGCACGTGACGTAATCGCAAGTCACGTGTATGAGAGAAAATCCGAGGGTCGTCTACCAATTCGATGGATGGCACCGGAAAGTCTGTACGACAATATCTTTTCCACTAAGTCCGACGTGTGGAGCTTTGGAGTTCTTATGTGGGAAGTAGTGACTCTGGGTTCGACTCCTTATCCGGGACTCGCCGCCTCAGAAGTCATGAAGAAAGTCCGAGATGGATATAGACTAGAGAAACCAGAACATTGTCGAAGAGAGATATATAATATTATGTACTATTGCTGGGACAAGGATCCGAAAGAGAGACCCTCGTTCCAGGAATTAGTGCAGCTTCTTGAACAATTGCTCCTTACAGAAACTGAATATATCGAACTGGAAAGATTTCCAGATCACTCATATTATAACATCATGATGAGTCTTAGTGACGAAAAATTGTAGTGATAAAGATGACTCTATTTGTTATAAGAACCTTTCTAAGAAAATTAATTAAATACGAAACAAGAAAAACGGAATGTTGCTTTGTAATACACATGAATTGTAAGAGTTTTATCCTGTAAGTTCAGATGTGTGTTTGTTTTTAAAATACAGGATATTGCTAAACTACTCATTCAAATGCCGATGGATTTGCATTATAGACAAGCCCTTTGTTTAAAGTGACAAATTTCATTAGCCAGTCATAAATCTGAAGACACTTTAGTCGTAGAATTGATTGGTTCGTAACATTATTTCATTTCGAATCGGGTGGGGATAGTAAATGATTCGTTTAAACATAACGGTGATTGTACTAGCCAATTCACAAATCGACTGAAGGCAGGTTTCTGATTGGTTGGTGGTATTTACGTCGTACTTGCCGAGGTCAATGACACGGACACACAATTAGAAACATAACCTGAGCGTTTCAACACGAAAATCTGCGTTTTTGCCACGAACTCGAAGCCTGACGTTATAGCTTTGTCACGGTTACTGAAAACGCAATGTTTTGACCGTATAAAAGTGGCAGCGAACTCTGTGGTTATTTCTAACCAATCAGGTGCGTCGATGCTCAATTGTTTTTGGCTTCACTCTTTCCTTTAGTTTTAGACAGTTATCAGCATGTCCTCTATTTTCCAAGGGGCCTTGCTTTGTGGTTTCTTTTTGATTTAATGAGATCATATGACAGTGTCCTCACAAGAACCATACAAAGAAAACTTGAGATTAACAAAGCTTACGTAGTACCTAATTTGATAACGAGTCGTTTGTAAAGCTAAATAAAAGTTCTATGATCTATTCCCTTGTAAATTGTTTTATGCAAAACAAGCATCTAGAAAATCTTGTGTAATGAAGCAACAAATGGCCGGACATTTGAACATTTGATTAACCGAATAGTCTTCCGAAACAATTGATATCGCTACACCTAACAAAATTTTGTATACTTTTGCATTAAACACCACGCAGGTTTTAGTCAGGCTACACAAAGTTATTTGTCTACCCATAATTCGTAAAGACATTTTAGTAAGTGAATACTCCCTGCAGAAACAACTGTTTTCCTGACTATTTTTTTTTCTTATGATATAACGTACAATTAAACTTAATGATACAATAAATATCAGTGCTGGAAAAAACACCGTACATACTTTGTAAACAGGTGCAACTTGTACAACGTTTTATTTATATGCAAATGGATTGTACAACACCTCATTTCCTTGTTCTATTTATAACTGGACAAACATATTTTTATTTCTGCCATTTTCTTGTGACTAAGCTCTGCAGGTTGTATTAAGCTGCGGTAGGTAATATAAAATAGTGTGTTATCAAGCAACAATTAACTCATCTAAATATGCTTAAAGTGTTTATGAAGTGAATCCGAGACACTAAGACTAAAAACTATTGAAAGGAAATACCTTGTTGACAATGGTACCAAATAACTTTGTTTCCACCAAATTGAGTGGATACAATATAAAGTACAATACTTCTTAATATGTTTTAAGGAATGGTATCCTATTTATGTCAGTTTGCTTAGTCAAAAGTGGGGGAATGGACGAGTCGCCAGAATAGACTCGTGTGCAAAGTTAAGTCTTGCACCAAATATGCAGTCACACGTATAGAATCAAACCTGGCCTCCGCTCTCCACGGAATTAAATCCTGACTACGCTACGAGTTTTGATTTTGTACATTTAAATACTTAAGGTTTTCTGTACATGTCAATGTAAGTTTTTGTATTATAGAAAACAGAAGGAGAGGAGAAAAATATGTATCTGTAGGTTTTACAATTTATATATATATATATATAAAAAAGTGTTTTTTATTTATGTTGTTGTTGTTGAAGTTGATGATAATGGTTGTACAACACTTTCTAACACATTTACTTGACTATTTGTAAACAAAAAAATAATTCTATATTGTGTTCTGAGAAATTGAAATGAGAAGTATTAAAATCACACTTTCTTCACTTTCCTTAATGAGTATTTCTTTTCTCTTTGCGGTTTTTATTACCACCTAGACCCTACCCCTGATTATTCTTTTATTGTTGAGAAACAGTATTTTATATTTTTTGTTCATCCCAATAATTCGTTATATTTTCTGTCATGATTTGTATTATCTTTATCCGTTCATATTGTTGAAGAGCTGTAGAATGGAGTAACTTTGGCACCTGAAGTATCTTTAGCAACATTCGACACTTTGATACTCACCTTCAGAACGTCATACACACTTCCTCGCAAGGCGGTAATTATAAAAATATACAAAAAATAGTACAGGCGTGTGTTTAATTACCCTAGGTGCCAAAGTTACTCCGTTCTACGGAAGTGAAAAGTTTATCTTACGACACGGCACACCAACGTTTACAGAACTTTTGTAAACTTTATTTCATTTGGGTCAGTCTAGTAACTGTTGACTTCGGCCCGTCACGTTTGAGTTAAAAGATACCCATGCCCCTTCCGGGACACGAACCCGGGACCTTCGAGTCGTTGGCCTTACGCCTTAGATCGCACGGTTACCCGGTCGGCTTTTATTGAACTAGCAAGTTGCATCAGCGTGACGTCATTGAAATTTTCCAAGAATGTTAGAATTGTAAGATAGGCCAGACTTTAACAATCTGATGACAAACGTCACAAGGTAAGTCCGTCATCTTGGTGTGCCCAACCAGAAATGAATTGAGGAGAGTGGTGAAAACTTGAAATGAAAGTGATCGTCAAAAGTGTTAGTTAATACATGTATGCTTAGAACTCATTTAGATCGCTATACTTCAGTGACGTCACTGAGAAATTTTGTGAGGTTACATTCACTAATTTTGGCCTATCCTGTATTCTAAGATCCTTGCATGCACGAGACAAGTTGCTACTTCTATAAACGTTGACCACGCACCGTGAAAGGAAGTTGGAGCAGCACAAAACAGATTGGTGCCGTACTAAATCCATATATTTAAATAGCTGCGTGCACACCGATAGAGAAAAGGGAAGCGGAGCAAAGCATTGTTTTGCTCCTAGTAGCTTGTGGGGCTACGCTTAGAAAAAAATAAAAGAAAACTTCTACAGCTCTAAAACCCTACAATCTTTATCATAAAATTCCTGAACTCAATCTGCGTTTCAGAGGCTGTTACTTTCCAATTGTTCTGGCTCATTGTTGAATTTTATTTATGGCCTTAAGGTATGTAAGAATCAGGCCGGGACAGGTAATCAGTCTAATCACTAATCAGTAAGATGTTCTGTATAATTTTCGCCATGAAAGTGATCCCGCAAGATTCTGATATGTGTCAAGGGGACAGGCATGCCAACACACTGGCGCAACTTTCCTTGGTATGAATGAATGTGTGTGCAACAGCGTGTGAACATAAAGTTTTGTGTGAAGTTAGACAAAACATCCACCGAAACGTGTAACGTTCTTCAGTAGGTTAACGGTGACCACGAGTTATCAAGAGGCCCTGTGTTTAAATAGCGTGTGAGCTTTTTTTTAAAGGTAGAGTATTAGTAGAAGACGATTCAAGATCGGCCGCTAACCGCTAACAACACATACTACTGGTAATGTTGATCACATCAGGAAAAGGCTAGAAGAAGACCCTCGTGACACTATAGTCACGTTATACGGGGAACTTATATAAATCGTTTCGCCTGCTATAAATTGTCTCTTACATGCCCCCAGAAATACAGGGGCACAGTAGAACAGCAATTGCTTCTGATCTATTGGACAAGCTTAGTTCAGGCGTAGGAAAATAGCGCCACTACAACAGCGTGTTGCTATGCGCCGTCTGCCACCTAACGGAATTTCGTTGAACTACTATAATGAGAACACAATATGTTACTGGTTGCACTCGAACTCGAACAAATGAAACGTAACTGCTTCGAAAAAAAAATATTCCTTCCTGGAACTTTTATAACAAAGATTATATATTCAACGTTCTTTGATATAAATAATGTGAATGGAAGTTGGATAATGAAAATAAGATATACATATTCAACCTTATACGTAGAAGCACAAAAGCTAGAACTTGCAAAATGTATTATTACATAATAACTTTCATATTTATATAATAACACATTACATAATAACTTTCATAACGAGTAAAAACTTGGAAATTTCATTTTCATCACTTTTGTCATGGTGTCTACCTATCCATTCACCTGTGTGGTTTCGGCCGTCAGCAGTGCTTGACTCTAAGTGATGCATAGCCAATTCAATCACAAATCTGTTTTTTTTTTATGCACACGGTT
Organism: Lepisma saccharinum; assembly: GCA_022664845.1. Classification (NCBI taxonomy): domain Eukaryota; kingdom Metazoa; phylum Arthropoda; class Insecta; order Zygentoma; family Lepismatidae; genus Lepisma; species Lepisma saccharinum. Next base: position 19,929 of record JAGDQP010022165.1, read on the forward strand.
GAAGTATCGAAAGTTAAGGACACATACATGGTACCCGCAGCAGATATTTCTTTCAGAGAGAGACAAATCTCTTTAAGATATACGGGAATACTATTATGATCAACACGGGGATAATCAAACAAAGCAAATCTGAAATCGAGGGACTTAGTGGGAATAAACGGCATATCCTTCAATTTTAATGTTTCGACAAGAAAGACATTTTGAGTTTTAACTTAGAAAACCTTTCGTATAGAGTAAACTTTTGCACTATCCAGTCAACAATATAAAGTGATGCTTGGAGTATTTAATTGCAAATCGGTGTCGTAACCACTCACTTCCTTTGTTTACAAAATGTGCCTATTTGTGTCACTAAAATGTCTTTACAATCGAAATCATGCACAACTTGAGATTCTCATTCTTCATTATTGAACCCGAGGGATATGTAAAACACAGGTGGAATGTACTGCAACATGAGTTTTCCATGTTTCGCTTGCTGCATAGAAATTATCGGGATAATTCATGTCAAAAACTGTTGCTGCAAGGAGGTCGGCAGCCCGCGTTTGAAGAAAATTTACAATTCTCCAAAACTCACAACCAGAATGCATGTACCAAACCTGGCTGCCTTTCTCGAATATCTTGCAAGTAGATTCTCTCATGTGGATGGTCCATCGTCAAGGGATTTTACGACGTACTGACAGAAGGTGGAGTACGGTGGGCAAAACATTAATCTCCACTAGCTCAAAAGAGTGATCTCTGCATCAGCGTCACTCGCCATGATGGAGGGTTAACACTACAGGCCTTCCGTTTCGTTCTTTCAATAACACTGATATTGACATCACATTGCGAGAAACTCTAGCCGCGTACCCAAATATATTCTCAATTGCCTTCAGAATTGTAACAGATTGTCTGCATCAAACAGGTTGATAGGGATAGTTACGGTTTTCATGTTTATGACGTTGCGTCGCTCTATCCTACTTAGTTGCGTCTACCGCTATGTTCTTTTATAAGCTTTGTCATCACACGTGGGATACAACTGACTATCCCGGCATTTGCCTGGTGTGGCAGGGAACAAAACCGGGCAGGATGATCGGCCACAGATACCGAATCCAGGACCTCCCGAATGCGAAGTAAACCCTGTACCTACTAAGCTACGGCCGCTCGGCCTTCTCTTACTCATATTCGGCTAAGTATCAGGACCAGAAAGGTCTTTCTTTTTCGCAATATTACTATCAATCAGGACCCCAGGAAAAAAAAAAATATTTCAAGAACTTTGATATAGTGCTTCCACCTTTTTCAGATGAATAGTTTTGACCAACACCGTTATAATGCGAGGGTAATCATGATTGGATGCAGTCCCAATTGGTAGTCAATGAACTGTTTCCACACGTCTCACTGCGTCAAAGTAGAGGCAGATATCTCTCTTTTCCACTCGGTTTCTAATCCTATCACGATGTTTGAAATTTTGAGGGATACGCCGTTTTTCCAGTAACCACCTCAATTTGTAACTAAAGTAGTATATCTATCACGTTGTCATACTCGTTGACGGAAGCTTATTGATTTTATCTCAATAGTCGAAGTCGGTTGTTGGTAGAACGTCGAGATTAAAAGAGAATCTATGAATTCAGGAACAAGCTTTCATTCATGTTCGCTGTAGACGATTTTGTTACCATTTGATTACATTCAAATTTTAGTTCCGGGAAGGTGACAAGATCCCATCAATCAAACCTAGCTGGGCCAACGTGGCAAACCACATTTGTCCATGATTAGCCAACTTTAGGAAATGTTAGCCTCCCGAAGACCAACAGACTATATTCCAACATAAACCCAACGAAGATGTCCATGTTAAAATACATGGAAGCAAATAATTGTTGTAATTTACATTGTATGTAACGTAATTATAATGATTTCTGAAAAAAAAAGTGTCTGGTATTCAAGCAGGGACCGTGGCAGAACGACTTATCAATCACTGCACCATGGGCGAATTTATAGGGGACATTGCCCCCCAGTCATTTCAGAATGACTTTAAATGATTCATTTTAAACAATAGCATTTAAAGTGATTGCCCCACAGGGTCTCCATCCTAAATTCACCCATGCACTGCACCACGAGAACATCTTAAATATAAGGTTGATAATATAGGTATTTCACTAGAGTTGTGCGTCTGTGATATTCATTATAGCGAATCTTCAATGTTACTTAGCATACCTACTCGTTAACAGATTATTAATAATAGTTAATATTTATAACACAAAATTAGGACATTTAGGGTTGACTAAGTTAGCTGCGAGTACGGGTTGAATAGCCAACGGTTTGCTTAAGGTTGGAAACTTATTATTAAGTCTACGTTGGGTAATGGTTGAAAAAATTGGCAACAACCAGTCACCATTGAGTACACTGTTGGCTTCTAATTGGCCATATTATATTTATACAAACCATTTTCCAACTAATCCAGCAATTAGCCAATGTTGGCCAAACGGCATTGATTACCGGGAGAAACTCACGAACTCTGTGCACAGACTGTTTATTAATGTCTGTAAAAGAGAAACAGACCTGTAAATACGAAAGTATTGCCAGATATTTCTATGAAGTTTTCTACAGTTCTTTACAAAAGTCTCAAGTTTTACACTGGAAAAATAATTTTCTTTAATTAAATGTTAACTCTCTTTTTGAGGGTTAAAACGTATAAGTAAACCTCGCTTATGAAAAAAAATCAATGTTAATTCGCAGGACCATTTTTCATTGTCTAATTTTATTAATTACCCAGAAATTAAACCAGATGGTGATTTCTGTTTATAAAATATTGTACTACGTAGATCGAGATTGAGAGATGCTAAGATATTTTATCACTTTTTGAGCTTTTGCCCCCCAAATGGGAGTTAACATGTAGTTTAGGAAAATTATTTCCATACTGTTAGACCTTCGGAATTTTGTGAACAACTGTGGAAAGTTTCATGGAAGTTTGTTGAAAACTTTCGTTTTTGCATTCCTGTCTCTCAGTTACACGAATTAATAAACAGTCTGTGCAGCAAGGACTTCAAGTTTGTTTCAAAAACTTTATGAATTAAATATAACTGACATTTTAAAATACTGTTATATATAAGAAAATTAAAACAATCAGAGTAAGTGTGAATAATTGTTAATAATGTCAAAGTAAGCATTAAGAAGTCTATCTATTAGGCGTCTAGAAATTAATCTTTCTAGTTCGCAATATCTCATACTACAAATATCGAAAAGTACTACAATGGGAATGTAATCAGTATATATTCTTATGTATAGCACAGTGAACTTCTTTGAGCAAAAATAATTGCTATTTACGAAGAGATAAAAGGGAAAAGAATGCAGCATATAACATATAAAACTGTCACATACATACGTCACAATTTTGATATAACCGATGATGTTAGGTTGTGATATTTATTTCAGTTAAGCCCGTCTCTTTTTAAGTCATGGATTTACCCAGACCTTACTATATCCTCCCAGCATCTTCAGAATTATTTTTACAATTTCGTGATACAGGTAATGTGTTTTTTTAAGTTGGAAACTTCAGAACTCTTATCTGACATTCTATATTCGTAGTAACGAAAGAATACAGCATCATCTATTAGCATGCATCAACACATACAATTGGGAGGCACTACTATGGATATATTGTGACGTCTTGTCTACGTCATACGCACAGTTGCCAAACTTCAATTCTTGGTGCATTCAAAGTATGCTATTCATGTAACGACATTATATCGAGCGCAATGAACTCTAGCTAGAAGGGAAAGGCTATCGTAAAGTAGCAGACCCTTTAGTATACCTGTCTACTAAAGGAGCATTTGCACAGCAAATGAGTCAACATCGCTCATCGAAACATAAAAGAAAGAGAGGGAGGATAACAGTGGCAATATCGTAACCTCCTTTCACTAGCTATTCAAGTTTTAGCTTCTTCTTCTTCACCTCAGCAACCAAGACCTGAACTCTGGAAAATCCAGCTGTAGTTCGCTTCTACTACTCTTCTCAATGGATTCTCAACATTTTGTAGTTGCATCAGATCTGTGGTGCCGCACTATGTTGCTTATTGATATTTCTTGTAGAGGAAAAGTAACACACTCTAATATTGAGAGCTGTAATTCTGAATAGAAGTTAGCAAAGTACAGAAGGTAATACAGAGTTGATCAATTTTTCTACAAATAAACTTCCTTTCTGTCGTTAGTAAAACTTTGTAAACTTTATTTTGAATGGGCCACTTTTAAAAACTTTGACTTCAGCCTGTTGTGATTGTGAATGCGATGCTAGTTAAAATTCACATTCATGTCCCATCCGGGATTCGAAGCCGGGACCTTCAAGTCGCTGGCTTAGTGCTCCAAACCACACGGCTACCAGGTCGGCTTTTGTCCTTAGTATCACTATCTGAAACCAGGACTTGAATTGCATTTGGAATAGAAATAATAGTCTCGTTTTTACAAAAGTACTGATAGGTTGTTGCGGTAAGCACATTATTATTTAGTATTACTTCAACCTTCTTACTCAGCCGTGGAAAAATTCATTACCACTGTAACAGTGCACAGAGTATTTTAAAGTAGGTGAGTTGCAGTGAGTTGTTAAGAACATGCATCAATGAATTTATTCTTTGATTCGAACAGGACGACACTTTTAAAATAAATATGAAATACTGAAAATTGGAAATATAAACATTAACCTTATATTATACATTTGATTTATGGCTATATTGTGCTACTGCTCATAATTATTTCTGTTCCTGGATAACGAATAGAGAAAATACTTTAGGTAAAATAAAATCTTACTCTAATATTAATATTCTATCAGTGCAAATATTAACAGAATTCATATTTCATTTTCGTTACCATACAAGAAATTAAAACACGATATGCTTCTATCCATTGAAAAAAACAAATAGTGAAGGCACCACCTTGTCCTATCTTGTGGGTGGTCCGTGTACACAGAGTATTAGAGCCTTGAAGTTAAAATGTATTCAACTTCATTGCTCGTTATACTTCTTTATGGTGACAGTTTGGAAACAACATGAGAAGAACTAATTTGTGGAGAAGAGTAGTTCAAAGAAATCTTAATATTGAAAATAATAATTAGTAAAAGAAACCACATACTGGAAGACAAAATATATGTAGCGTCCTAGTTCAAGTGAAGGACTGCCAATCAATAAAATTCCAGGTTCGAATCCAACTCCGAGACAAGTGCGAAATCTTCAGCTGTATCTAAAAAGAAGCACTCTCGAAAGCGTAGTAGAAATATAGTTCTAATATCATGAAGACAATGGATGACGTCTAACTAAAGACGTATACTAATATATATACTTTCAACACGAGCATGACGAAGAAAAAGTACAATTTGGAAGAATAACTGTACTTTGGATATGATTCCATTATCCAGAAAACAATTATTTTTTCCAAATTGTACGATTTTCACTCAGTGTCAGTGTGTATTTACACTGTTAAAAATTTCGTCCAGTTGTCTGGAAAAAGTCTACCTCGGTTGAGTGGAACGTGACTAAGAAAAATTAGAAACCCTTCAGTTTCAAAAAGTACTTGAAGCAAAGCATACTGACTAAGAAATTTTCCATACTTTTATGGAGGTTCACATTGCGACTATTATTGAGATTCAGATTTTGAACCAGCATAAAAGTAGGGAAAATTTCTTAGTCAGTATTTTTTGCTTGAATACTTTTGGAAACTGTAGGGTTTCTAATTTTTGTTAGTCACGTTCCACTCAACCGAGTTAGACTTTTTCCAGACAACTGGACGAAAATTGTTTAACAGTGTATGCCTTTCTTGGCTCTAACAATGAAAACATTGTTGGAAGTTTATTTTGGAGTAAGGGAGTTACAGATACCCTTGTACTAACTATTTCGAATACATTTATATTTCAGTTGTCATTAATTATTCAAGACTACTGCATATGTACCGTGTCTAATAATTTCGTTGTGTAGACAATACATACTAAACAAAACATTTTAAATTCTGTGACAATGTTGTTGGATTAATCAAAATTGAATGCCATACTTACCTTCAGAAGGTAACATCTCGCCTTGTTTGAAAAAAAAAAATGTTTCAAATGTCTAAACAAAAGCAGATTGTGGGAAATTGTTTCTTCGAAGGTACTTTATTTCTCTGGGAATTTTCATTACATACAACACACTTCTAGTTTATCGGTTTCCTTAGGCATCTCTCTTGTTGTTGCGAATTCTGTAATTGAAATGAAAAGGGATAAAAACAGACATTGTTACTCGGAAATGAAAGTCTAATTGCATAATGAATCACAGTGGAGAGGGGAAAAGAATATAATTTCTCGGAAACACTATCAGCAAGCAATGTAAACTTAGTTGTTTGTCCTTCTTTGTTTGTTATGAAATTGTAATGAGAAATGTATGCATGAGTAAATTACTAAGCAACGGGCCTTTCTGTTTCACCATCTCTGGTTGTAAGATCATCTTGTTTCTTGCCTAATTTAATACTCTCATATTTAAGATTCTTGAGAGAGAGAGAGCGAGCGAGCGAGAGAGAGAGAGAGAGAGGAAGACATACAACTAACAATGAAGATGCTTACCAGAAACAACAATCACAAAAGAGTTTATTGCCTAAACTTATAGTTCATTCGTGGTGACGTTGCACCAAAATTAGTGACAGTAGTCCAAGAGCCAGACCCGATTTATTTACCCCCACCAAGCGCAAAAGTTTCGGGAATATTTTCTGGTTGTATATGACGTCAGCATCTCAGAAGACTTGAGTCTTACAAAATTCCAGTGGTAGGGGGGGCTGCGTTATGACTGTCTGTCATCAATATGGCTGCCGCGCTATTTCTAGAAACTACACAACTTTCTAGAAAATATTAAAGAACAAAAAAGTTATTGAATGAAGATTAAGAAAAATCTATCACAATCTATCGTAATTTCCAATACATAGGAAATTATGTGATATCTCGTTATAAGTGCAATTGCTCACAATCACGTGACTTTACACTTTGTTGTACAGTACGAGTATGATAAAAGACAATTTATCGGATCGACTTATTTGCAAATCATGTTTCAAAATCTTCATCGAAAATTCACAGTTCCCAAAATAAAGAAAACATGTTTTACGAGAGGAATTAACCGTTGTCATTGAATGTCCTCTTCACGTTTACAGGAACTTCAACTATCACTGTTAAAACCACTTTCTTCATCGTCTTGTTCACTGTCCCTTTCTGTGGCAGTTTCTGCGTGTTTCTGTAGCCCTAAGATTGTCTGTAAATGTTGAACCATTAAACCATTTTGTGTGTTGCAAACCATTTCTCAAGTACCAGCCGTATTCAGCAGGTTAATCCCTTCGTCAAGTTTCATGCAATCTGCTAGTTTCCACAACATTGACACTAAATTGTCTCTTTTTATTCTTGGATCAAGCAGGTGAAGATGAATTGTTGGGTAAATTTCTTTAACTTTGTAAGGGTCGCTTAGATTTAATCTTAGGTGTTATTTTCTTCATAAAAAGACAAAATCTTACTTCACTTACAGCGGAATATCTCGGGTGGCAGTACATGGCACAGTCAAATTTGTCCAACTCAGCTATCTCTTCTTTGGTGAAAGTTAGTAACTGACTTTGCTGGCTGAGAATTTCTTGGAAGTCAATATTTTCTTCATGATTTGAAAGGGCTTGACCATTACCTTGCGATCATCAATCGACCTCTAGCAGCTTCTGAGTTTGAAAATGCCATGAAACCTGTAATGTTTGAAGTACCATCAACATTTATAGTCTGTTTTAGTGTCACGTCAACTGGTACCCTGGAAAAGGAGTTACTAGAGTGTTTAATACCTAGCCCGCTTTGAGAAAGTGTATGCATGACTTCAGAGGATTTGTTTTCTAGGTTGAGAAGTTTCAGAAGGTACATCATCGTCCACTGAGTTTCGTTCAGCCTTTTGCCTGAGAAAAAAAGCCAGAATCATTTTCTTTAGAGTTTCAATTTCCATAAGTATACATTTGTACCTGACCTCACTCAACCCTGACCTCGCGACCGAACTTCAACCTAGACCTCACTTAACGTCTTGAGGTTGAGCTCAGATGAGGTCGAGGTTGGACTTCGCGTTATATTTGAGTTTTCAATAAACGTATCCAAAGTTCCTCGAGAAAGATCATCATTCACGTGTTTAACTTGATCTTTAAGTACGGTATCGCTACTTTTAATATTTTACCGTTTTCAACAGTTTTGAGAACTTCTGGAAAAGGCATCCTTCAATAGTTGGGGACAGAAGATATGTTGTGTTGAAATAGTAATATTTCTCTTTTAAGGAGTAATAATAATAATTTTATTTAATGTTATGCATATCGGAGCACACTACGCGAATCGTATAGGCAGCAACGTCTCAATAAGACAAGATCACAAAAGAAAAGAAAAGAAAAGAAAAGTGTACTTCAAGAAAACAGCAAAAGACTAGAAAAGGGGAGATAGAAAAAAAACGCAGAACATAGAAGCTGCATACTAAAATAAGTGGCCACAACTGGCAACACTGCATTTCAAATGGCAACCAGAGTGACATCCCTCAGATTCGCCCATGCCACGACGAAGTCCTTCAACTCTAACACGAAACTTCGGCCAATTATTCTAAGTGCCCATAGAGGCACAGTAAAGGACAGGATCATGTCGATACTCCATAGACATTTCACTTTCACAGCAGATTCTACGCCTAGAAAGATCCAAAGCGGTAAGTGACGATTTGTTTACGAATCATACTCGTAAATCCAGGTTTTGCCACCTGTTCACACACGACATTGTCTTCTCCCTATCCATGACGCCGACCGGATAGCCGTGTGGTCTAAGGCGTTAGGCCAACGACTCGAAGTTCCCGGGTTCGAATCGTGGCAGGGGCATGGATGTTTGTGGATTTTAACTGGATGTATACGTTTGAATCTTGACGGGACGAAGTCAAAAGTTACTAAACTGGCCCATATAAAAAAATACCAAATTTTACCAAATCCCAGCCGTGGAGTCCCATATGAAAGTCTTTGGATAATTTTACGGCACCAGTCTATGCAAGATTCTTCGACAACACATGTGGTGCCCACACGGAACAATATTTTGTTGCATTGAAAATTTGATGTAGTACGGTAATAAATGGTGTCAAACTAACGCCTAGATTTTCCCTATGTTCCGTTGTGTCGTTCGCAGATCCAACACTCATTTAGGATAATCACAGGTAGGCCAGATCTCGCGTCGTCTTTCAAGATGTCTTGCCGCGACGAAATTCTGCAACTATCATCATTGCTGTCTGTGATGAAACAGATTCTGAAAATGACGAATGTAAAGAATCTAACGATTTTCCTTCCGGTAACCTACATTTAAAATCATAAAGCACTACCCTCAAAATACTCTCGAGGCAGCTCATTCTTGAACGGACATTTTCGAGCCGGAGTCCGTTAGTACACAAGCAACAGTTTGGAGAACAAACATAGATGGACTTCTCACCAACCCGAATTTGTAGGTAGCGTAACGTAATGAGTCAAATGTCTGCACCATGCTTTTATCACATGATGGTATAACTAAAGAAAAAGTCTCGCACCAAATATACTTTTTCAAATGGTCAAAAATAAATAATATCTGTAAAATACGTTACGCTTATGCCATATTACCAATTAATTACGCAAATTCTGAAGGAACATTATCCTTCCAGTTTAAGTAAGGATTTAAAAGAAAATGGGCTCCAATTGTTCGAGTCCTTGCGTACCTATATGACGTAAACAAATAAAATGGCTATTGCCTTCATTATTCTAATGTCACTATTATAGCACACGAGGTTTAATTAATACAGTTATTGTTAAAGTGTGAGTCAAAACTCGCATAACATCTTTATGAATTCGAACTGAGCAGTGCAGGTCAAATTTGGTGGTAGAAATAGGTTGTGGTTAATAGCAACCATCTTTCTGTATCACTTGGAAAGTGGATGTGATAATCGTATTCATTGCAATCGTGTAAATTGCACATTTTCCTTTGAGAATTCTGGACAACGCATTTTACTATAATGAAAGCTTCAGGAGCCAAATACTCTCCATCCTCTTCAGAATGTTTACAAGCATACAGAATAAATCACATATCTAACATCTCTCTCTCGCTCTCTCTCACGTTTAGGAAACATCTCTGCCACGTTCTTTTATATCACAAACTCCAGTAAATATACTCTGTGCTGTACACTGATTTTATGGCATTCTACACACCCAATTCACACATGCAGCAAAATACGAGACGTTACAGTTCTGATAGTTTCAATACTAGCGCAGATTCGCTTACTTTACTTTCTGGATATAACCTATTACTTCTGACACTGTAATGCCTTAAACGAATGGCCAGAAGGATTCGTGCTTTGTGACAGCATCGCCACCAGCAGTTATGTAATTTTATAATAATGCAGTTATTCAGCTACATGAGTGCAGCGCTCCTCTGCTCATACAAATTGATCCTGCTCTGACGTCAGAATTATTTCATCTGCCAATCAGGGCCATAAACTATGTTTCTTTTTCAAGCGGCAATTCTTTCCTGGTCTTCACTTACCTCACTTCGTTGCAGGGATGAGCAAGACCTTTCAAAACGATATTTGGGTTCTGTATAGACCATATGAGTACTGCTGCATTTTCCGATCAACTTCATGTACGTGGGTTTTAGATCAAGTAGGCGGGAAAGAAGTATGTCCATGTTCGTGCATGGGAGGGGGCTGGCAATTGGTATCTAGAACCATTGTCGATCTAGGTGTAAAGTGTAAAGTTTAGAAAATAGTCGGAAAAGCGAGTGGCTGTGGATGAATTGTCCAGTGTTGTGTGAGGTGCTCTAAAGTATGTTTACGAAACTGGAACAACGTTCTTGGATGAAAATGCAAGTGGCTCGTGCCAAAATGCACAGCAGTGCCATAACG
>JAGDQP010022166.1:521-30800 GCA_022664845.1 Lepisma saccharinum
CTCTAGTTCAAACGGTCTGGAAAATGGATTATGAAGTCAGCCATTTTGGATTCAAAATGATGTCTTTGCAGATATTTTGTAATCTACTAGTGATGATATACCGTCATACTTCGAAATTTCATATTTCAATTTTTAACATCTTTTTTCTTACAGAACCTCAAAATCGCTGATTTCGCAATAAACTGTTCTTCCTGTATAACATGCTGACGTTTTGTGACACGTGGAACTCGGCTGCATGCACTGCCGTACGTGTTGATACTCCCCTCGATTCGCTCGCGTCGCTGCGCCAAGAATCCCACGGCAGGCCGCGCATCGAACTTGAGGAGTCTGGAGGAACTGCGTCTTTTTATCACAACCAGAATCTGTAGTGCACTGCGCCACATGATGCAGATATTCCCTCATACTCCAGAGCGCTGCGTCCGAATGGGGAAACGTCCACATTCTGCCTGTATAACATGCTCCTGGCAGTGCTAACCTTTGTGACGAGTAAAACTTGGTGGGACACGCAGGAGTATTGGAAGTTGGCACGAGGAACTAGGATCATCCATATTCCATTTCACCACTTTTTAAGGTTGAAGGAGTTGACTGGACAGTTTGCACCCCTGGTGCTTTTGCTCGTATTTCGCAGCTTTTTACACTTGTGTAATGTATATACTCGCTTCACCTCATTGGGGCGCTGCCCCCAGAATTCCAAGATGGCCTCGCTGGGGCGCACCCCTTTATTGCAATCAGGCTCAGCTGGGAACTGTAACCTAGTAGGGGAGACGAGCCGAATTTATTCTAACCTACTCGTAATGGTACACCTTCATACCAAATTTCGTTTCTCTAGCTTCAGTCGTTATAAAGTGGGGCTTAGGCGGGCATTTTGGATAAAAGATGGACACATTTTTAACGTTTTCTTATATTTTCGTGACATACTCGTGATGATACACTGTCATACCAAATTTCATTTCTCTATCTCGAACGATGTGAAAAATGGTATTTCAGCTGCCATTTTGAATCAAAGATAGTGAATTTTTTAAAACGTTGTTATGTTTTCCTAAACTACTCTTGATAATACATCATTATGCCAAATTTCCTATCTCTGGCTCAAGCAGTTGGAAAATGGATTTATGACGCCCGCCATTTTGGATCCAAGATGGCGTCTTTACAGATATTTTGTAATATTTTCATAATCTACAAATAATGTTGTACTGTCAAACTAAATTTCATTATTCTAGCGGCAGCCGTTTAGGCTGTGTATTCTTTAAAAGTTTAGGGTTTGCGGCCATTTTGAATTCAAGTTGGCGACTTTTTCAAATTTTTAAAAAGTTTTCTTAATTTGCTACCAATGATGTAGTTTCATACCAAATTTCACTGTTCTATCTTTAGCCGTTTACGCTGTGTATTCTTTGAAATTTTAGGTTTGGCGGCCATTTTGAATCCAAGATGGCGACCTTTTCAAAATGTCGGAATTTTTCCTTTATCTACTTATCATTCTCTACCTTCATACCAAATTTCATGTTTCTAGCTTACTCCAAACACCCTAAACAATATGATGAGTGAGTCAGTCAGTGAGTGAGTGAGTGAGTCAGTTAGCCTAAAATGTGCAATTTCAGGGGTCCACAACTAGCACATAGTTTGAGATACGAATATGAAATTTTGTACATCTGCACATATTTACCATATCTCCTTAACGGCAAGAGCTCATATTTCTATCTTTAACATCTTATTTCTTACGGGGCCCCCAAATCGTCGATTTTGCCATAAACTCTTGTTCCTGTATAACATGCTTCTGGCAGTGCTGACGTTTTCTGACGTGAAGAACTTGGCTCATGCACTGCCGTGCATGTTGATGTATGAGGGATATGTCCTTCGTCAACCAATTTGGAGGAGACAGATAAGAAAGTTAGCTTTCCTAGTCTTATTATAGGTATCCTCTCGACATCCGCATGATAAACAAAAAAAAAGGCACTGGAAAAATCTCATTCAGGATAGTCATCAAAAGCCTCCTCAGTGCTGATCAGAAGCCAGCACATAACCCACTGACTTCTGGTAAGACAAAATGTAGTTTCAGCAGCTCTAAAGCCCGGAAAGTTATTTTACGCAAATAATTTTTAACTGTCCAGTTAACTGCTGAAGAATAATTCTTGTAAAAGTTACTGCGGCGACTCAGCACAGTTAAACACTTCTTACTTGAGGTTGAATTATAATTTGTAGTAGAAGCCATTCCTTGCATAAGCTTAAACGTAAAATTGATACTTATTTTATACTTTTTGTAAAAGCCTATTCAGAAATTCTCATAAATTTGTGCTTAAGAAGTAATCCGCACAACAAGTGTTTGGAATTTATCTTGTCTTTAAGAAAGTTTATTTCGAATGTTTTTTCTGCAATGAATTTTGATAGATTACTTTTTTATTTTATTTTTCTTCTACACATTGTGTTCGCAATTTGTCCTCATAAACTCACTATTGTTCATTTTTGCGTGAATTTTTTTTAATATATAGCGAGAAAAGTACGTATTTACTGAGTTTTTGATAGATCAGTTGGTTAACCTATCACCAAGGATACCAGGGTTCAAACCCAGCTGCCCCCAATATTTTTTGTATCTTTCTTACTCTATGAAAACTGTTTATTAAAGCACGCTACTTTTGTTTCTTTCTTAACCTATTAAAACCGTTTATTATAAAATACTAAACCATTTTGCTTCTTGCTTAATTTATTTATACCGTTCATTAAAACACACTAATATTTTTTGATTCTTTATTAATCTATTAAATCTGTTTATTGAATTAAACTTCACTTCTTTGTTTCTTTCTTAACGTATTAAAATCATTCATTGAAACAAACTGATCGTTTTTCTTCCTTAACCTATTAAACCTGTTAATTGGAACACACTATTTTCTAAAAAAAAAAAATCTATTAGAACCGTTATTGTAACATCCTAAACTCTTTTGCTCTGTTAAAACCTTTAATTGAAGCATTAAACTTAACTGGCAAAAATGTATACAAAATTGTAGAGAAAATATTTAAACATTTGTTGGACTGACATTTCTTAATCAAGGGGAATGTAATCTTTCATCTTTACATTATTAACTCATTATTATCTTGCTTTTTATTATCTTTCTCGGTGTTTTATGTAAGATTGTAAAGTAATTACAACTTCAATGTTTATTGTCCTTGTTGCAACTCAGTAGTTATCAGCAGAAATCCAGTAACACAGGCTTTATTTGAAGTTTTCCCTGCAGCATGCGAGTGGGGCAACTGAAAGAAGCCGCCCATCTGGATTATCCTGAGATTAAACCAGAGAACACCTCCTTAATTATAAAGCGAGTCTAGTTTAAATTAGCCAATCTATTAAATTTTTTGCAGGGTCTGTATATTGTGAATAGAGAAACGGAAGCCTGTGTGTTTCAAAAACATCATTCTGTTATCAATCTAGTGACGAATATGGAGATAGGAATTAGCAAAAAATTATAAATTAGCACACTGAGCGTTAGATTGAAGTCCAAACCAAAGACATTGCCACACTGTATGTGTTACTGCGTATCTCATCAAAGTAAATTGTATCCGTTTGTGATTACGAACGAGTAATGCCTGGAAAAACAGTGCTACTTTTATCAACGCAAGATTTTCTTTTCTAATCTAATTCGCCTCATTTTGTATGAAATGTCCTCCCGCCTGCTCATTCATTGTCAAAAGGGGCACCTGGCTTCTCTGGAAATGTTCTACTTGTATTGCCTTAGGAGCAGTTGTCTGGTACGAGGGGCTGCAGGATGCAACGGTAATGAAGTTCCTTGGAACACCAGGTGTGTTAGAGAACTTTTTAAGTATGCCTTTGACGTAGTGGGTTCTACTTTTGCAAACAAACAAAGCGCTGTGGCTTAACTTTTTTTTTCTTCTCTAGTTTCTAGTAAATTGTGAACCCTTTCCTGCTGATAGCGTGGTGTGCACAAATTAAGCACAGTTTTCTAACCTTCCTTTTTCTCTTTTTGTCTGTGAGATTAACTAACCGTTTGTCCCATTTTTTAAACTAAATCGGTTAAACATAACAAAAGGAATGAATGGTCTTCTTCAATTTGGATTACCTTTCCATACGTTCAATTCCAAATGGAATATCGGTTAGTAGGCAATGAAAACTACGTTTTAAATGTAAGAAATTTATATTTCTCGTGCAATAATTTGGAATTTCTAATTGCTAACATAGACAAAAAAGAATAGTTTTGATAGGTGTTTAAAAAGAGCTTGAACACTTTTTGAACATAAACACATTGTTTGCGCGGTTGGCGCCAAATTTAAAAAGAACGAATGAAATAATGTTTTAGTTTCTTGTTTCTGCTCTGAACCTCTATGATGTGATCAGAAGTACGTTTTTGGTTAATAATGATATTTCGTCTTGAAGAATTTAGGAGTGTGTTTGCAAGAGGTCTTGGAAGAATGTACTTACAGACGAATAAGGTAACTTGAGGTTACGAAATATACTTTGTCGTAAAGAAATTATTACAGCTTTCTGTAACTGCAAATGGTAGTACTGGTTAGACTTGAAGAAGGTAAACCAAGAATATCAATAAAACATAGCAACTGAGATTTCATGTGTGTGGAATTGATTTTCAATAGGAGATATCTTTAGCTATCTAGAAGTAAGCAAAAGATATTAAGTTTCGGACATAGAGTTAGGAAGAAAATAGAGAGAACATACATGACGTCACACGAAGCCAAATTACGGTTCATCGGCAGCCATCTTGCGTGGGCCCATTAGAGTCCCTCTATACCGAGTACTGTGAGGATTGCCTTTTTCGATAGGAGAATGAGTGCAGCTCAGAGAGGTAATGCTCGGAAAAGAGGGTCTCTAAATATGCGGCCAGTTAATATGACTGAAATGCCTAGTCCCTTCCGTCTCTAGGCTTCATTCCCTCTCCAACAAAACAGTCTAAAGTTCCCTCTATTTATATTCCTAACTCTATGGTTTCGGAACTTAAAAATTAATTTAAAAAAAATAGAAATGAGATGGATCAACTGTGGATCAACTAAAATAATGAAATAGGTACAACCACATTTAGAAATAAGTAGCAGATTACAATTTTGTCTGTTTAAAAATGTTACAGGATGAGGTGATACAAAACTAGTATTCCATATTGATTTAACATAAACACGTTCTGTTTATCACGCTTATCTCTCTACAGTGTTGACAAATTGTGTCACTTTTTGGACTCTTTGAAGAAAACACGTCGTTGTTTACACTTCATTAATTCGAACTTGAAAATGCAGTGGCATAGACGGTATTTTTATCACAGAATGATTTTAAGTACGGATCATGTAGAAGCTTCACGTGGCATGTGTTATCCTTCGGTTACACAAACATTTTCGAAAATAAAATTCACTTTGGTATAGCACCACTACGAAAAAATGTAATTACATCATAACACCGATTTATGTACCATAATTACTGACGTTTTCCTAGATTTAGGATAAAATCGAAATATATCACCTGTAACTCTATTTCTCTTTTCATCCTGTAAGACGAAAATAGAAGTTCATGGAGTTTTCAAACAACAATGTTTGTTCTATGAAATTATTCAAGTGCTATCAGAAATTAATCAGCCTAACACTTTTGTTCTTTTTGAACCTAAGAAGATAGTAATAAAATGAGTTTTTATATTAATATCGATTATTAAAGGGTCCTTTTTTTAAAAAAAAAATAGACGCCTGGTTTCTGTTCCCTTGATCCTGGATTCAGTTCTAAGGAGGAACCATTAAAAGATGGTTTGAAGATCTCCCTAATGAACATTTTAGGTTCCGTCTCTCTAATCTCACAAGCTCTTTAAGATGTTAATTACGATTCAAACATATAGTCTCAACACTTTAAGTTTCGGGTGAACTGAAACATCATATCTTTTGTACTTTAATGTTCTCCCTGTAAGACAAAACTTTATCGAATACTAATTAATTTTCATCTTCACCTAGTTTTTAGCGTATTAAGACAAAAGATAACAATAATACTTCCCAAATTGTTCTGTGAGAGAACTATTCTACGAGGGTCGTTTAATAAGTCCAAGAGAAAATCTAAATCCAAGAGATGACACTTGTAGAATCGAAAGAGTTTGCTCTTAGTAAGCGTCATCTCTCACTAGACTGCTGTTAAAGTTTCAGCTAAATCCATCACGTGGTTTCATTTCCATAGCAACAAACTTTTCTTTATATGGAAAAAAAATAGAAAATAAAAAAAATGAGTTTTGTGCGGTGATTAAACACTTCTATTTAAAAGGCTTAACACCGAAAGAGATCAACGCCAAGTTGGTTCAAGTTCACGGCAATTCTGCTCCTGTGTTTGCGGTTGTTTACAATTCAGTAAATGGGTTTAAACGTGGCCGTAATCCACAAATGATGAACATCATTCGGGACGTTCACTGGAAGTGACTTCCTCCGAAATGATTGATTCTTTGATCACTCAAAACGATATCGTGGATTTTGTCAAAGTACTCGAAATGGTTGAGGCCACAGGCTTATCACAAAGTACAGTGTTTTCAGTTTTGCACGAAAAATTGGGTGTGAAAAAATCTCGGCAACATGAGTGCCGCGTTTGGTCTTAGTGAAGACAATGGACGGGTGCACACTTACGCAATTTCGATAGCGAAAATTATAGAATTAAAGTTCGAATTATTACAACATCCACCGTATTCACCAGATTTGGCCCCCAGTGGCTTCCTTTTTTTATTTCCAAACTTGAAAAAATAGCTCGGCGGATAAAGACTCACGTCGGACGAGGAGGTCATCACCCAAACAGATGCCTATTATGAGGACCTTCCATAATCCCACTTCGTGGACGGCTTTAAAAAGTTGGAGAAACGCTGGGAAAAGTGTGTCGAGCTAAAAAGAGATTATGTTGAAAAATAAAAAAAAATACATAAAATATTTTTTTCTACCTTCTTCTAAGGACTTATTAAACAATCCTTGTATAGCCAGTCGGTAATGTTGTGAACTTCAAATCGGCAATGAGGAGATCGGCTGAGTCACGCTGCCGGCCATCCTGATTGAAGTTTTCCACACTAGTCCTCACTAACACAAGACTAATGCTGGGATGATACCTGAACTAAAACCTTGGTTGTTACCTTCCCCACCCTCCGGAAAAGTTACCACAGAAAAACGTCATCCTCAGATATTACGATTTAGGTAAACGTTGCTAGTTCAGTATGTAAAAAAAAGTACACACCCATCCTATAATGAAGAAACATGCTATCATGGAAAGTAATGTGTGTTTTAATACAGGAGCATTGTAGTTTATATTGGAATTGTGTAATTTCTTAAAGCATGTCACTAGTAATTTTATTAGTCCTCTTTCCACCTACGGGATGTAAATATAGATATAAGGATCTGCGCATTGATAACGTATAATGAACTTTATTAATTTGTCCTCAGCGCCTGCCAATCACAATCTCAGAGTGACATGGTTCGTTTCTGGGAAATGACAAAACACAAAGATGAATACTAATGACAGGAACAAGTAGTCCGTCCGTCCGTTCGTTCCAGTCAACAACGTTTATTCAAAAGAGAAACTCTCCGTTGAATCAACTTCCAGGCTTAGGAGATTGATTACAGGCACAATTAGGTGTTTACAATCCCTTGAATTTTCAGTCCAGGATTCCTCTCCTAGACATGACATGACATTCCACGGCTAACTCCCAACTCATGATTTGAAGTTAATGAGCAGCGCCTGACAGCTTGCTTCTCGCTCCTACTTGAGGGGAAGTCCAGGGGAAAATTAATTATGAAATGCCACAGAAGCAGCCGGGGAAGATATCTTTCTTCATATTTCTTTCGTTTTTTCATTCTTTCTTTTTTTTTTTTTTAGAAAAATATATCTTTCTTACTTTTTCTTGTCTTCCTATTTCATTGTTCTCTCCCACATTTTATCTTTTTCTCCTCTTTTATGTCGTCATTCTTTTCCACAACTTGTTTTCTTTCCCTTTTCAGTATTTTTTTCTCATCATAACATCTGTCTTCTGTTCTCTTCGGGTATTCACACACACACACACACACACACACACACACATATATATATATATATATATATATATATATATAAACTTATTTATTTTTGTGGGTGACTTTTCAACTCGAAACAAAGTAAAAATGAGTGAAAGGAGAAGCTGAAGACATGAAAGATGGGGAGGAAATTTGTAAATTTGCAAATATTTTTTCAATTTCTTCCTTATTTCGGAGGAGAATATTCTTCTTGTACACAGAATTGTATATCTGGATTTCCAAATGAAATACCACGGATTCGAAGTTAAAGTTTCAAAAGTATCAGAAGAAATTGGATTTAAAACATCTTACATAGCACAAAATTGTCAGGTTGAAAAAAAAACGTTCGTAAAGGGTAACCAAAAAAAGTCTTTTTTTCTTTACATTTACTTTCTATTCTCGTAACACAAAGTAGACTCAGGGAAATGTTGAAAACTGGTGTTGCCCCCACCCCCCACCCCTCCTCGCAAAAGCAGGTAAGACACATTGATTATAAACTTTACACCATATTTCATTAAAAACAATTATCATTGTAAGCGGTCGAAAATAAAGATTTTGATAAATTACCATTTTTATACTTAGCTATTCACATTGAAGAAAGTAGGAGGAAACGGGAGAACCCCGAGAAAACCCATTTAATTTCGTTCATTTTGATCGACATGTAAAAATATCTTAGAAGATTAAAAATATTTAATTCCACGAAATATGTTGAAAGGGCTTGGGATTCTTTCGTTTTCTCACGATTTATAACTTCCTTTTCTTTTATTTAGAAAACAAATTATCAGAAATTATTATTATTAATTAAATAAGCTTTCTTACAAGGATATTTCAGGGGTGACCGTTTCTCCGGAGGAGGAAATCGATCCGAAAACCTTCTCTCTTGTAATCAACCGTGAGATGGTGAAAAAAAAATACATTTTATATCTATGATGAAAATTTAGTTTTAGTGCATATGTTATCATGCTCCCCATAAATCCGCCCATGCCGGGAACCCGGAAATTTCCGGGCGGGCCTCCCGGTACTTTTAAGGGAAGAAAATGGAATGAGAGGTAATCAAGAACAATCTTTCTAGTTTTAATTGTTCGGAAAAATGCTCATGGATGCCCCAAAATATGCTTTATGTTACCAAAACTTTCCGTCTTCTCATACAAGGATTATTATTTCCGAAACTCAGTTCCTAGTTTTGACAGAACTACCCTTCAAATTTATGTTCATCAGTTCGAATCAACATAGTAGATTCATTATGCTATAATCAACATACTAGAATCATCAAGATTATTTTACATGTAAAAATTTAAAGTTGGGGTATCCCATTGATGGACTGTGGTGGTATGACGAGTTAATAGTTACTCAGAATGAATGATTATTTAGCAAATGAGGCTATAAACCAATTATACTCAAAGATGAAGGTATTGCAGTGATGTAACTGGTATAAAACTTGTATTCAAATACAAAATTGAGCTTTCATCTTACTCCGGCAAAAACGCAAAAGTTAAGATTTTAATGATAACATATTCTTTTAGTACCCGATACATCGTGGGATTATGTATAATGTATTCGAAGTGGACAATGCTGCTCCAAAGCAACAACATTTTCACATATTCAGAATTTTTACAATTGTATTGTTATATAACTTAAATGTACAAGTGGAAATTTATTGTTTAAACAAAGTTCTGAACAAATCAGATTCTTAACACTACAGGAGAAAATCGAATATTAATTCTTGTAATTCTGTCGAGTTAACAAGAAAAGGAGATGCTATATCTTCTTCATCTTCACCTATATTGTTGTGAGACAATTATTTATAACATAAATCAGAAATTATGTACGAACTTGATAACTCGCCTTAAATACATCATCAGAAATTGTTCATATGAACGATTATTCAGAACCTACTTGATCCACCATATTACCTGGATCCAGCACTAAAAACAAGACAAGTTCAAAAATGTGTTTTTATTTTTAGAAAGTGTAAGAACTTGCTTCTAAATTCTACTGACTTCCTAAGTCTTTCCTATATGTTTAGCTGCTTGTTTTTTTTTATAAATCTCTTTTCCGTTTGAAGAAGAATGATTCCGCGCGTCACGAACTGACATTTTGAATACTCTTTTCGACTTTAATTGCCTTATACTATCTCTTACAAATTCAAAAAACGTGACTTCATCACATCGTTTGATAGAGAAGCCCGCTGAAAAAAACACGTAATCAATAAAAAATACTATATTATTTAATGTTAAACACGTAATCAATAAATATTATTTAATGTTAAATTTGCAACCCGCATTTACACTCTGACATACAGACATACAGTCCCCATCAAACGCTCTAAAACTATGCGCTTAACATTTTTTTTTAATATACCATACCAAATGTGTTAAATTTTTTTTTTTTTAAATCCAAAATATATAATTATAGAGCTCCTGCGTAGCTTAATCGGTAGCGCGTTCGACTTCAGTGTGAGCGGTCCCGGGTTCGATTCCCAGTGGGGGCTCAAAAATTTCGGTGTTGACCCAGCACCGTGAGCACAATTGGGGAGCTGCTGTGTATAAAAGACAGTGGCGATCACAGTGAAAGCTTCGACTCACCTCTCCCAACCCGTCTGGTCAGCGTGGGAGCAGTAGACCAACTCCTCCCTTCGGTGAGAGGCTCATCCACTAGTGGATTGAATATGGCTGTGATTTATTATTATTATATTATTATAATAAGCGTATATGAGGAAGGAAAATCATCTGTGAATTATTAGATGATTTTACCTTGTAAGTATTGCTTTATTTTTGTACACTCTGAGAGAAATAAACTATTGGGCTCAATTACAGATTCTAGATAAGATATCAGTATAAAATATAGTGTGTGCCCAAAATTTTGTGTTCCAAAAGTTCAAAATTTTAAATCCATATCAAAGCGATTCCACGAATATGTGAAGCCCAGTGGCAAAAATTTAAAAGCTCAATGGGCATTTTGCAGATAGTGCAATCAGTTCTTGGAAAGTATCCAGGGCCGCAAGTAAGGGAAAACCAAGGGCTCACATGCCCCGCAGGGATTCCACCAGGATTTTCAGATTGGGGGTTTGTGTGAGTTTTGCACGGTTTCCATCGTTTATGACTGTAAAAAATTAAGTTGGGGTGCGTTCTAGAATATGGAAGTTTTACTCCTCACAGGTGGGTCTTGGAGAATCACGCCTCCAAGCGCCGATCTGGGGGCGGCAAATGAAGATAAGGATGGGGCGTTGTACACTTTTGGCTCCTTCGAAGAGGAGCCAAAATCGGATATTGTTCCTCTTGCAAACATACAAGCTGTAGCCCTGAATATACGATGTGTGTTTACTAAAAATACTTTAATAAGTCTTAGTACAAATAAATAGTGAGCTTCTGTTGTTGGATTATTTTAAAAATTTGTTTTTTTTTTTTTTTTTTTTTAACTACGATTTTACTTCATTTTAATTAAGAGTTATACAACAAAAAATGTAGGAGTGCAAAATTTAAAACAATATTATGTTAAGTTTCTTTCCTTTTGTATATTGATATAAATGAATTATCTGTTTCTCTCTAATCTTCTTTACGGCCTGGCAAGTATTATAATTAAAACTCCCATTGACTGAGAATATTTCTCATTCAAAATGGTGGCAGTAAATACTTTATCAAAATTGCATTGACGGCTACGATAAGAAACCGATTTCCCAATCTGCGCATGCGTAGAACTGAGAGCTGAATCTATCCAGCTCAGTATACGAAAAGTCTGCGATTTTCCTTGATATTTCAACGAAACAATATGAATACTAAGGGTCAGTTCTACAATCGACCGCTAAATTTCTAGTCAGCGCTAAGTTGAGGTCAACTCTCATTTTGCGTACTGTCATTGGCCAAATCAGACTTGGCTTCAACTTAGCGCTGACTTTAGCGGTCGATTGTAGAACTGACCCTAATACTTCTGCGGAGCTTTACTGAGATTTCCTAGCAACTTGTACAAAGGTTTTAACGATGTAAACAAAACAACTGAAAAACAAAGGATTTTGTGACCTGAACCAAAGGTGCCTAAAGGCCATGAATAGTTAAATTGTATACTAACTAATTGAAGATCTCTTCCGTCTTCCCAATACAAGATTTACCTATACTGTTGAGAGACAAAGATGCATTTTCTGTTTACATTAAGTACGAATTTTATTCCTAGTTTCAATGAATTAAAGCGTTTTGAAAAACCCGTTTCTGCTGAAAATTCAAGAAATATATGACTGCATTATTTCGTTCTTTTTTATTTCTTTTGTAAAAGCAAGCTGATCAATCCTATACTATACAAGTTAAAATATGTTGAATATCGATCCGTAATTATTCTTTCATTTTCAACGTTATTTTTCACTAATTCGATAAAACTGTTCTAACTAAACAGAATTTATTTATTATTTTATGATATCTATATGCATGTTATTTATAAATTTATAAGTATAAATATTATCAAATGTTTTATTGAATATGATATGAACGTGTATTTATATACTACCGGATGGGATTTACATAATTGCTCATTTGTAATACACAGTTCAATGTATATTTCTGTTTAAAAAGTAAACACATTAAATTTTTGTCATATATCTTTAATTCATTAGTGATGTTTCTTTTTAATTTATACATGAACATAAAAATACATATAATTTGTGCAAATATATCGGTAGAATTGATCGCAGTATAAACAGTTATACTATATATTATTTTAATATAATATGGTGTCTTTCCTTCGTGATATTAATTAACATAAAACAATATAAACATGGATATTTTGTTTTCGTTATTTCGTAATTAGGCCTCTAGAGGGAAAGTAAATGTACCCGATGCGTTAATTTAGCTTCTAGCCAAAGTACATGGTTGATATATCATTTCTTGGTACAGTCCATTAGCGCTTAAATCTTCTCTTCGTTCCATCTGTCAATCATTTTAGGTACCAGAAGGGCTTGCAACGTTGCCAACTTTCCAGCCATGTAGTGTAAGTTAAGCAAGTCAGCGTAAGAACCAGAGGAAATAGAATTATAAATCATGTTTCTATAGAAAGGTACAGAATGAAACTCAAATACGTTTGGGGCCACGGTGGCTCAGTTGATAGAGCGCTCACCTCTGGTGCTTAGTGGTCGTCGGATCGATCCCTGTTCATGCCATGTGGGCTTTGTGGTGGTCAAACACCGTGTGTGTGGGTTTTCCCGGGGTGCCCCCGTTTCCTCCCACTTTCTTCATTCCACCAATTCATCCCATCATCATCCATACGGCCTGAGCTATAGTTGCCTAAAAGTCTTAAAATAAATTCAAAAATTCAAATACGTTTATTCATACTCAAATCGATTACAAGCTTTTGTGTTTACGCTGTGGGGCAAATTCATTTAAGTGAATAAAGAGATAATTTTGTAATCGATCTTTCTTTAAAATCTTGTCCTTCGATTTTTTTATAGGTGTTGATTCAAAAAGTTATTTTTAGGTGTTATTGCAAAATTGTAAGGAATGTCAGATGATTTATTTATATTTGTACCAAAAGTTATATTTATCTTTTTAGAAATATTCTTCATTCAATTAGTGCGGAGGTATCTCACAAATTTGGAAGGTCGCATGTGGGAATCGTAGGTTAAATTGATCAATACTTTCTTTTAGACGTCTACAATTTCTACAGCACTCCTTTCATCTCCTGTGATATGTTCAAAGTCGAATCAGGTGGAAATGTTTGTGTGAGACATCAAAAACACAGTCTTCTAGCAACTTTTAGCGAATTATTTTGTTGGACCTTGATAGAGTTCGTTACTTTTCCCTATGCCTTCCCAACAGTAGAATTTGAATATTTATGAAGATTGTGAGTGACGTCCTGCTCCATCAGTATCTTTCTTCTGATGTTTGTAGCGCGTCTGTAAGCAAAAATAAATACGAGTAAATAAAAAGTAGATTTTACTCTTCTTAAATTTGTTGAATCGTTAGCAGCAACATTAGTTGATCTTTTAACTGTTTTGGGTTTCTTTCCTTAATACTGAAGCTAATAATACTACTAATAATGATTTACTAACGCTTTAAGAACGATCAGGGACAAGAATACATTACTGTGTTAATTATTATGTATAATAATTAATACATTTAAAAGTGTAACAATTGCAATCACACTAAATTCCTCTACATGTAAGACAAAATGTAAATTACCGTGCAATTAATTTATCTAAATTGTTAATGGCGTTTCTAACAAATTAGTCTGAGTTTGTTCATTAATAAATTAATTCTCATGCATTCACATTAATGACAATAACAATAGTTCAGACGTTACTTACCTTCAGGTAATTTGTTCTTTGAAAGTGCTTAACTCCCGATGCTAAGATCCATTTGGCAAAATGGTACAAGAATCTCTTTTCTTAGATTGTGTAGATTGTGCAGACATTTTACTAGATTACGTTACTTCCACAAATTACTTCCTTAGAATAAAAAACATATATTTTAGACCTGTTTTACGAGAATTCTAATTACTTTTCAAATTAAACTTGGTAGCAAGTCAGTACAGTACAGTATCAAAAGTTAGAATGAAAAGAAAGGTTGGAAACTTGGCAACATTATAATCACTATGTTACGTAAAATGATTGACAGGTGGAGGCTAACACTGTAATTTCTTGGGAATAGAAAAATATCTACCCACGCTCAAAATTAAAACAGAAATGAGCGTAGACATCGTTTATGGTGTCTTTATGTATCGATTGAAGCAAACTCTTAAAGTCCGTATAGTTTCTTCCATTCATAACTGTAAAGGGCCGAGTGATTTTTATTTATCACGATTCCTTCCAAGGTCGTAAGATGGTGAGAAGTGCCTTGGAAGGAATTGTGGTAAACAAAATTCTACCAATGTAGTATAAAAAATGATGGCACTCCACCAAATTTCATTTCAAAAGATGCTAAACTATCCTCAAAATAAATTAAAGCGTGTGTTTTCGGTAGTTCAGCGATATCTCGGTCGGATCTGCACCTACGATGACCTTCTTTGTTTTTACATTGAAGAGTTTTTCAAGCTCTACAAGATGGTAATTGTTTAATTTACGCTTGCGCCAAATTCAAATTTTTAGAGAGGTTAGAAAATTTGAAAATTGAATTTTAAAAGAAACTAAGGCAACAGTTGGCTCGAATATGTATGTGTTATGTATTTTAGTGGTTCCATAACCATGATTTTTTTTTTTAGATTTTTTGAAGTGGTAGAACATAACCAAATATAAGACACGTGACCGGGCTTTTACGTAACACGTGCACTGTAAATACAAGTTCGAAAGCACCATTTGGCAGGTTGGCTTCGTCAAGATTCATATTGCTTATGCTCTGGTAGCGCACACGCCTCTAGATCAGTGGACGGTAAGGCAAATATATGGTTACATTAAGCAACGGCAATCTTGGCATATTCCCGCTGTTCAACATTCGAATCCAGATAAAAATTGGTCGGCCATTTGGTCTAACATGGAGGTGGTGTCTACAGTACCGGCCTTACATAATCTGGTTTTCTTAGTCAAACATAATATATGGCCGTCTGAAAAAGTATTGTATAAACGAGGACATTGTCCCGATGCGAAGTGTTATAAGTGTGGTTATGTCGAATCATTAACGCATAAAGAGATGGGTTGTGATTCACTACATTCGATTTGGTTACAATATCGAAAAATCATGAACTATACGTATTACGAGAGGTTCCTTTCAGAACTATGAGAGTGTAGATATTAATTGTTTTCCAGAATTTAAAGTGTTCCCAAAGGCAAAAAAATAATTCTGTTTTGGATTGCTATCAAACATTAGACATTATTTTGCAGCACGAATATCTAACGGACATTCAATATTATATACAATTTTTAAGGGAACAATTTTCTTTATTGCCTGTTCCTAATAAACTCAAAATGTTCGCTCAATTTGACAGGGCGATATATGTATAAATAGTTCAGAGTTCAGAATGATCTCGCTATTATGTATACTTTGTGTTAGTTTTTCTTAGTAATTTTTCTATTCAGTTGCCCGTTACTTTGTATAATATTTCGTTATAATAAAAAAGACGTCGGCTTCTTGAGTGAAAGGTCCCGGGTTCGAGTCCCGCCTGGGATAAAGCTTTTTCTTCTTTTTTTCTTTCAAAATATATTTTATATGTTCATATTTATTATTTAATAATTGCTAGGATGTATATAAATGACTGATTGCTACTGAAAGCTAGGATGCATACCCAGATCGCATGGGGCGCGCTCTCATATACAGTCACTTTATAAGTTCTTCAATTTGCGCGCCATGAGTTTCTTTTTAATCATGCATGAACATTGTTTTTTTTTTTACTTTTTAGTACGAATTATTTAAGAAAAGGATATCTTTACAAAGTTTTTTTTTATTACGACTGTCTCGACCGTTCAAAATGAACAGCACATAGATTGGGATAAGATAAAGATAAAATGAACGTTATATGTACCATATGTTAACATCACTTTTGCGTATGTCCACCGCTAACCGGAGCCCCCTTCGGACGCACCGTGCCCCTTGCACACGTCGCTCGTGTGCGTCCAGACACATCCTAGCTTTCAGTAGCAATCAGTTATTTACATACATTCTAGCAATTATTAAATAATAAATATGAACATGTAAAAATATATTTTGAAAGAAAAAAAGTGTTGACCTGGACGGGACTTGAACCCGGAACCTTTCACTCAAGAAGCCGATGTCTTGACCAGCCGTCCACGAAGGCGACCTGCCAAACGGTACTTTTGAACTTAGTGCATGTGTTACGTGAATGAATCCCGGTCACGTGAATGTATCCTAAGAAGCTCGGTCACGTGAATGAATCAATTACCATCTTGTAGAGCTTGAAAAAAATCTTCAGTTTAAAGAAGAAGGTCATCATCGTAGGTGCAAATCCGACCGAGATATCGCTAAACTACCAAAGAACACACTTTAATTTATTTTGAGGTTAGGTTAGCATCTTTTGAGGTGAAATTTGGTGGAGAGCCATCATTTTTTATGTTGAATATGGTAGTATTTTTTTATCACGATTCCTTCCAAGGCACTTTTCACCATCTTGTCCTGCTATGCCCTTTGAAGATATTGAGGGTTTGGCATGAGTGATAAGTGATTTATAGAATTCATACTCAACGTTTTAGACTACTCAGAACTTCCGAATTGTAGGATGCACTCCACTCCACGAGGTGTTAATCAAATACATGGCTATACTTCAGAATTCCATTGCCTGCCCATAGTATTGAAGATAAAAATTGATCATGTCCATCTCTGGAAAAAAAATGCATAGTTTGGAAAATCGAACCCGGGATCCCATGATTAACAGTCAGCGAAGGTAACCACTAGACCAGCGTACCAAATTTTCAGTGTTATTTTTGGAGGGTTTTAAATATGCTTAACATAATATCTTTTGGACAAATCATATATTCTTTCCTAACGCAGAATTGTTATTGGTAGAACTATTTTATGTTGCCTTTTTGTTCCTCTAACCAAAATTTATAGAGTTATGAATCTCATTTTTCATAATATAGAAAATTAATTGTTTGAGAAAAAAAAAGGAGCATTTATTGAACCATCGGAAGAGGAAAATTGGCTTTAAAATGTGGCAACACTGTGAGATTTCGATCAATAAGGTCTCACATTTATTTCCAATATTCGTAACTTGTTATTGACCTGTAACATAATTACACTTTTTATATTTTTTTTCCAAAAAAAAAAAGTACAATGCCGTAAGCTTTTACGTTATAATATAATGATGCTTTTTGAATATGTTTCAACCGAACCTTTGAGAGTAAAAAGCATAATATGAATATTTAAAACTGTTTTATGGTTTATTTAATATGCTTGAAGGTAATCCAATTTACAACTAGTTAAATGGAATATGTACCCTTGGGGTTCGTTGTTATGGTAATTATATCGTATGTTTCCTTGGGAACAAATCTGTTAGCATTTCATTGAGTAAAATACTGTTGGTATAGGCTGTTTAACAATATTATTATTATTATTATTATTGTTATTATTATAAGTAAAACTAATAAGACGCAATAGTACCTCATTAATTATAAAATAAACGAAATGGACGTTCTGAAGGTATACACTATTTCAAGGCTCTTGGTATTTATTTTGATTATAAACTTAAATTTAATAATCACATCACAAGAATTGCAGGTGAGGCTAGAAAATTAATAGGATATATTTTAACCAATGGTATGAATTTGCCAATATTGAGACGTATCTAACACTTTACAAAACTCCTGTAAGAGCAAAATTAGTATACGCTACGTTGGTGTGGAATGACGTGACTAAACAGCAATAACACTATTGAATCTGTACAAAACTCTTTTATTAGACTCCCATGTTACAAAGTCAATTTGCCATATTATTCATACGACTACAACTACTGGTGCGATATCCTCAAACTTGAAACTTTGGAGCAACGAAGAAAACACATAGACTAAAAATTCCTTGCAAAGATTTTAGATAACACAACTCAAAGCTCTTATTTTATAGAAAAACTCAGTTTTGTTATACCCTTGTACAACACTCGAAAGCACAAGCTGGTAACAACATTTAACAAAGGCGCCCTACTTTTAAATCGAATAATTCGCCGTTATAATGAATAGTAAATTACCTCCACATTTATAATTATGTTCTGCATTTATATGATAATGTATTTAATGAGCGTGTACTTGTATTAGATAATTTAATTTAACTATGTATTGTAGTTATTTAATCCTTCTTTTATTCTTCAACAACTCTGACTTGACAGTTGGTATCATATTCTTTGTTATTTTGGATCCAGTTCTTTCCTTACATCTGTAGCCAATATGTATCCTCATGTTGCAGTGCTATATTGGTATTGTACTGTTCATAGCACTTTAATAGAGAGTATATTAAAAAATTGCTAAAAAGCTTTGTCCAGTGCCGTCCGGCCTTTCTACTAGATCGATTTTGATCATTATTTTTAAAAATATCCGGCTTAACACGTAGATGAGCCATCAATAAATCATATTCCTCTCTGTCAAGTCTCAACTGAAGGAGAGGTGTTAATCCAAAATGGCCTCCCAAAAAAGGCTTTTTCCAAATCACTACAACTAGAGACACGAAATTTGCTACAACGTTGTACCATCACGAGTAGGTTACAATAAATAAGGTAAAACTCCTCTATGGCGTCGCAGCCTCCCGGAGGATATGGGTATCTTTATCATGGAGGCGCAGCCTCCCGGAGAGTCTGGTTACGTTAAAGTGGGTACAGCCCCCAAAACTTCCCAAGTTGAGGGCGGGGACCGCCACGGGGAAGCGAGTATTGGTTACAGTCCCGATGGCTGTTTCTAACATATTTTATTCACTCCGCACCAAGGGGCGGGTAAATCAGCAAAACTCCCCTATGGGGACGCAGTCCTCCCGGAGAGATATGGGAGTGAATCCTCCTGGAGGTATGGGGGCAGTCCCCGGAAGAGTCTGGTTACGATAAAGGGGGACGCAACCCCCAAAACTTACCAAGTTAAGGGCGCACCTCGCCACGTGGAAGCGAGTAGAGGTGAATGACACAATGACTGTTGCCATTTTTTTTTCGTCACGCCCCAACGGACGGGCACTTTTGCAAGTTATTATTATTAATATTATTAGCACCTGATTCAAAATGTTTTGACACATTGTTTTTAAAAAAATAGTAAGTATTGAAATGTTTCACATTGTATTTGAAAACTACTACTCTTCGCAATATACTTTATTACTCTGACGAAATCTAGTAAATCAATTAAATTCTACTCTAAATGTTTAATATCCTTCATAATTAGCATATAGATATGTTGACTCCAGAAGCCAAAAGGATATAAGCGACATTGACAAATAAAAAATATTCGAGGTAATATTTTATATATTAAAACCCGAAATATAACTAACTAACTAACTCTATGGCTTATGGAACTCGCAAGTTCATCGCCGTAGTAACAAACGTTCGCCACTGGATTCTACCCTGGGCAATATGAAGCCAGTTTTCATCACGAACACCTACTTCGCGAAACATATGTGAACCCGAAATATATGTGATGCAAAACTGTCATGTTTTGTGCATGGACGCATCAAGGTGCAAGGTTTCTCCGTACAAAATATGACAGTTTTGTGTTACATGTATTTCGGGTTATACATAAAAGATAATCTCGATTTTTATGTTTGACAACGTCACTTGTATCCCTTGGCTTCTGGGCCTGTCATATATGATCTATACAGTCACATACCCACAGAAGTACAGTACTTTTAATTTAAGTATCACTGTTTCCTATACGTTTAGGCATATTCAACAGTAAGTAATAATAAGGGGGAAGGTGTGGAAACAATGAAACCTTATTTATTTGGGGAAGAGGATGAAGTTCACTCTGAAACTGTTGTGAACTTGACCATTATCAGTTATTTAGAACAATACAGTACAAAGATATCACGAAAGTAACGAAGAAGCAAAACAAGTTTATGATATAAATAATCTGAAGAGGCCAGCAAAAGTTTTTTATCTTGCCTTGGCCATTTGTGTCCTGAACGGTTTTAAATTAAATAATGATGTTTTGAGTAGAGAGTCATATAGGTATTCCAAATTTTAAGTAGTTCATTTGGCTACCCAGATGATAATGATCTGAAGTGCGTATAGTAGAAAAGCACCATTAAAGTATGTTGTAGCGACAAGTCTCACGTTGTCATGAATGAACATTGTTAGCGGAAGTGAACTATATAAAAAAATCGAATGTAATATACTCAAAATTCACAGAGGTAGACAGCGGATATAACATAAACATAGTAAAGAAATGGTTGTCTTCTTTAAAATGGAAGAAACCAATTGTACGGTACTTAAAGGTTCTTTAAACTTGTAATATCACCAGATTTAAAACGGCCAAATATATCGAAGTCGATATATCGTTGATTGAAATTCTGATTTTTTAGAGGATAAAAGCGAACCAAATGAAGAAAAAAGATTTCTGCCAATTTTAGTGTCAATCTGAAGTCAGATTCTCTCAAACAGCTTTCATTTCAATGTTAAAATGGAATCTCAAAACGGAGGAAAACTAACCAATTAAAAAGGAGTTTAAATAACACCAGATTAAGGAAAAGAAGTTTAGAAAAGCAATAATAATAAATCGGGGGTTGCAGTAGACATTTGGAAT
This sequence comes from Lepisma saccharinum, assembly GCA_022664845.1. Lineage (NCBI taxonomy): Eukaryota > Metazoa > Arthropoda > Insecta > Zygentoma > Lepismatidae > Lepisma > Lepisma saccharinum. Next base: position 21,652 of record JAGDQP010022166.1, read on the forward strand.
CAGTTTCTCTCTCTGTCGTGGTTGAGGCCTGCGTCATAAACAAAGAGATAAAATTAGATTAAAAGAGACCAAAGCATTGGGGCTCACTAAAAGTATACACAATGAGAAAAGTATAAAACCAAGAAGATAAGTATTAAATTGTAGAAAGTTATAAATGTATACAAAATGAAAATAATACAAGAATGATGGTTTAGTAAAACAAATTAACAAGGCTAAATACTTAACGCAACAAAGGTAAGATGGCGCAACAGTTTCAGCTTTTTATTAGAGCCTTCTTCACATTTAACATAACTCTTTACGATGTCATAAGTTTTTCAGAAAAAGAAGACTGAAATATAAATACTAGCGAAATAACCCAGCAGTGATATAGTTGAATATTACTGGTGTCCTTGCTTCTGTACAACTAACTTTTACAGTACACGCGAGGGTGCTCATAAAGTTCCCTTCCATGTTTATTCCTTTTATATACGAAAGCATTACATTTCAAAATACAATCCTGTTCATAAACTTTTCTCTTATAACATTGCTTTGACAATATACATGACACTGATCTCATGTAAAACGTTCTACTGTATCTGTTGAAATAAAATAATATTCAATCAAATGAACTTTTTCCGTGACTTTTCTCAAAACATTTTCTTCTGAAATTTTCAGATTTAATCATTAATTTATTTTGCTGTACAACCGCCTTGGTCTGAAGAGACTGACTGGTTCTGTTAGATCTGGTACCTTAATTAAACTAAAAATCATTCAAAGAAGCCATTCAGGTTGTCTTCGATTCTGCCAATCTTATTGAATTTCAGAAATAGATCTCCATTCATTGTGAAATTGATAGATTGCGGAATAGCATGTATTATCCGCTGATAATGATAAATAACTCTTGATCTTATCTAGTGATCTACTTAAGGAAGCACTAGTCTGTGATATTGAAAGAGGAGATCATTAATATCTCCCTTCTAATTTGGCTGATCACAAGGGCAATATGAGTCATGATCATACTTTTAATTCAAGTTAGCTGGGAAAGTATTATGCTGGGAAAGTGGAAGACTCATTTCGATTTTCGGGATTAGACGTTGTTCATATCTTATTCGTGTACCATATATCTGTTAGTAACACGTAATACTCGTTGTTGTAACGCTTCATTGCGTCCCAAGATTAGGGATGTCAGATGTTACCACAGGAAGTCATAGGAATCACACATATACCGGTAATGTGTGTAAAACCGATAGGAAATAACATTTACTGCACGAAGTATTTATTTGAAGATTGAAACAGTATATCTGAAGAATCTGTACATTTTACAGTACCTATGGCATAGTCAAAGTAATATTGGATGAGCGTCAGAAATGGGACAGGTTCTTCTAACTTGTATAAAGTGCAATTAATCGTAATGTTGAGGACTGCAACCGTAAACTGCAGTATGGAAAACACCTAAAGTTTATTGTAATTTTTGTCTCTGTACAAAATCGTTGTACAGGTGGAAGAACTCTACAGAAAATGTTCAGAATACACCAAAACATTATTGCTTTGACTCTGACCTGGATTATTCTTACCGGAGAACTTTTCTCATTAGAAATGTGCCCACTGTTCAGACACGTAGTTTCACACGTTCTATCCTTACTCCCCATATGCGTGTTCTACAAATAATGTAATTTAAAAGTTGTCCTTATCGCTTATGCATATATTATAGTGTGATTTGTATGGTTTCCAATAATAACAGTTAACATTCCTTATCTTGGGACTCACTGGAGCTTTGCAAAAACGGATTACATTGTTATGTTTTACAAACTTATGTTTATATATTAGCGAAGTTTCTTCCCGTAATTCGGGATGCACGGATTACATCTTCCTTCTGAGATCTGAATCGAGTTAAATGTTCGTTGCCTACATAAGAAAAGACATCCATGTTGTTTCCCTAAGGTTTTTCCCTTGTAAAAGCTATCTGTTAATTTATATTCAGAACGTAACAAAAACCAAACAAAGCAACTACGTCAGATGTCTTACGAAACACTTAATCCAGTGGTTCTCTTTGTTTTTGGTCTCTTTCCAGACATCGATCCGAACGACCCCCAGGCGCAGGCCGCCGCAACTAAGATCCAAGCTGTGTTCAGAGGCCACAAGACCAGAAAGACCATGAAGAGTGACGACAACGATAAGACCAACCTCGAACAGGAGTTTGATCCCAACGACCAAGGTGAGTGGCTGCTGACAACACACAACAATACTGCTGCTACCTTTGTTTTAGAAGAAACGTATTTTTTTTTCCTTACTGAGATGATAATAATGATGGTATTGGTTGAGAGTACTTTTTATTATTATTTTTTGCGCACATGTAAAGAAACGTAATCACTTCACAGTAAAATGAGAACCAAAGTTTGATGCTTGCGTTGTTTTAGTATTTTTGAACTAAGGAACACTTTTTTACTGACACAAGTAACTTTCAAATAATATTATTTTTTGGTCTGCGAGTAATCGATTGTTCGTGCACTGTGTTAAATTCAAAGCGATTGTGAATTTGATCACTTGATTTTTTTTTTCAGTAGCTGAGAATGTGTGTGTGAGAGAGTGTGTTTTAATGCTCTTGAAGGATTTGTTTCTGTGTGTGAGTGTGTATATTCGTTCTTTCTTACCCTTTTTGTTGGAGGTCTTTGGTTTGAAATCATCAACAGTCGTTGTTTTCGTATTGGACACTCCGTACATTTTACACACAGAGACGCAGATACACAACTATTATGCATAGAAAATCCAGTAACTATTATTAGACCATTGAATCGCCGGTCTGACTGCTACCCGTCTTGTCAGGATGCTGCAATCACTTGACGCGCTGTTGCAAATTCTTCAGTCACAGTTGTGGCTGTGCAGCGTTCTTATGTCTCTCTTACGTAATAATGTCTGTATTTTGAAAATATCGTTTCGTTACGTCATGCAGTTACAATAATAACAGCTGATAAATTACAATGTTTGCCTGTTCTTACATTCTATTTGACAACAGCGTTATGTTTTTAATTGCATTAGATCAGCAACTATCGTCTGCTTTCCGTATTGCTTATCCGCTATTGGTTGCCGGTTGATGCGGTGATTAAACTATAGATTCGTCTCGAGAATATAGTGGAAACTAGGTGTTTAAGGAATTCTTGGAAGAATTTTTAATAGTACTAGATAATATCCTTGCTTACAACTGAGGATGACAATTGGTGACAAAATTTCATAAATTGCAAATATTTAACAAAAATCAGTTTATACTTTCCTTCACTATCTGAATATTGTAATTGAGTATAAATTGTAACGTGTAACTTATAGAAAGAACAGTATTTAAATTCGTCTAGTGACTTTCCTCAGTAGTAGTTCCTCGAGGTAGTTCCATAAAGTGTTTTAAAAATGATCGCGATGTTTGGTAACACATTCTTCATACAGGTAAAATGCCTAAGTAATGCAATAAATGTTTTAACAATATTATAACAGCGATTTTTATGCATAGTAGAACGCGAAAGGTACGTCGTTTCAGTACGCCTACATAGCGAAAGGAAATAACTTTAACTTGGCATAATGAGTGCAAAGTGCAGGATAGATAAGGAAAATGAACAGAACCAATATAGCTTTATCCTCCAATCAAACTGTCAGTGTGGGTAATCCCCGATCTCCCAAAGAGTTTGGACCCTGTCGTAGAGTCCTACGCGGCTTCCAAGTCTAGTAATAGCTCGGTGCTGCTTACGAACAAACTAGTTTTGGTATTATTCTGATAAATTCCACACAATACATTGATTATTGTTGTGGACTGAAAAGGTTGCCTAAAATATATTTACACAAACAGCAAAATATAACGCAAAATGCAACCACGTTTAAAGGGTCTCCAAGATGTTTCCTTGGCCTGCCCTGCGCAGATCTATTCGTAACTGTTGTAAACTGCGCAGTCCAAAATAAGGAAATTTAGTACCTGTTAGCATCGGGGTGATGTTGGCACGTGGGGTGAACAAAGTTGATAGAATTAATGACAATTCATTTGCTGCTCATTTCAATAACAATTATAGCAGCAGAATTAGTCAAATAACTTTTAAGCTGCGAAAGGGTCCCAACCTGAGTCCAGCACTTCTTCTTCTACAGTATCAAAATTAATGGTCAAGTAATATTTTAGAAATTATCAAAAATTTAAACAATTTCGGTCAAAATGGTCTAATGACTTGTTCCAGAGTTTAAGGATTCCTACTTGAGTCACTTTTTCTTATCAATGTGACAATTACGATCCGTGAAATCACTTTTATTAAGTGTTAAAGGGGCTTTAAATGTGGCCGCGCGCACTGGGCGTGACAGGTGGGATATCATAAAAATCTACACATATTGTGGTTCTCTCATTAAAGCGCACGTAATTATAAGAGGCATTCTGAGTTTGTGTGACTGAAAAATGGAGCTCAAAATATGAAGTTACTTGTCATACGTTAAGATAAGATAAAGTGAATTTATGGGCGGTAATAACTTATCATAAGTAGAAAACACGTCACTAATTTTGAACCTCCTGGCATGAACTCAATTATAACTGCTGTTTTTACGCTTTAGCGATAGATGTCTACTAAGGCACTTTAAGCCATGTTAGTAAACATTATTTTGTTTTATTACACTTTTTGTTTCAGTTTTAGTTATGTATTACATCTATTTATAGAGCTAAATAAATCCGGACGCTACTAGTAGAACCGAACTTATTACTGTACTATCACATTGTGAGCCAAAGTTATTACTTTGACATTAGGTCTATTGACTTATAAATAGTTACCTTACATAACACTGACATTAAAGAATAGAGATTACAGTCATCATTAGGTCAGGAAAAATGTTTATCTATTATAAGTAAGAATAATCTAGCTACTATCGCACTGATTCAGTTTGGATTTTTCAATTCGATCTAGGTTTCGGAACCCTTAGTCATCCGCCTGTCCAGGAATATGTCCAATTTGGCCCACAGTTATCTAGTGTTTCTTGCCCTTTTCTACACATGTTTTTTTTTTTTTTTTTTTTTGATATTTTACGTCCGACACTGTTTGCACTAAATTTTTTTGCTAGTAACTGTGGAATCAGTGGATCAATGTGAATAAGGTTTTCTGTAACTTATAGAAGTTCCGTTTGTTTCTGCAAGCAATATAGAAATCGATCCGTTATTCCAGAGTATTTGACAAAAGAGGTTTCATCAACGATAGAGAACTTTTGCAGCCGACTGTACCTAAGTGCGTATCCTAGGCAGTGTAATATTCTTGCTCTGAGAGAAGAGAGCATGGAAAGCGCCTCGATTACCAGAAACTCAAAAGCCGTGCTCTATTGTCATTAGTTAATTAGCAATACACAATGAATCCTTGAAAAGTTTCATAGATGACGTAAGTCAAACTCAAACCCGTTAACTATCACGCAAAATGCGTCAGAGATCAATGGTTTAGACGGTTTAACGTCTGTGTTGTAACTCTTTGCCATGTTTTTAGTTTCTTACGCAAACTCCCGCAATTTTCGTATTCCAGGTTGACAAATCTCCCGCATTCGAACCTCCCTTGGTTGACAGGCCTGCAAAACAGATCTAAAATTGCTCACTAAGAACTTGATTAGTTGTGAGGTGTTATGTCGTGAGTTAGGTTAATCACGGCTCAGTCTGATGATAGCAAAGAGATGTAAATTATTGAAATTGAGACAAATAATACGCACATGATGGATGAGACAGTATATTTCCGCACTTCTGAGAACATTTAATACTCCTGGGTACCTAGACTGCGTCATGGAAGGCATTGCCATCTACAATGAACATTGCAGTGACCGAAAATGGGTGATCAATAACCGTAACCAGCGACGCCTGGAGAGAATTGTTCACGGTAACAGGCAAGAGAAATTGCATCAAATGATATCAACATTCATTGCAGGAGAAACCAGATGACTGCCGCATTCTTTAGATTTCGTAAGATATCGGAGAACACTCAACAGGACACCAGTGTTACCTTACCAGACTCGGGAACACGATAATTGCACGCTGAAAGGATGGGAAAATGTCGTACGATCTCATGAGTCACGGTTCCAAATGTTTCGGGCTGATCGTTGGGTTTGGATGTGGTGCAGACACCATGAGGTCACGGATCCAAACTGTCAACAAAGCAGTGTACTGATTGCGGAGGTTTTTTTACTGGTGTGATATGTTCATGTTTCATACAGGGTTGGGTTTGTTGGTCCCCTAAACATATAATTGGCCAGTGACCGCTACGTTGCACTGTTTGGTGACAATTCGTAACCATTCATTGACTTCATGAAGGGATGGCAAATTCCAGCAAAATAATGCATCGTGTCATATGGCCCAAGTTGTCCAGAACTAGTTCCAGAAGCATTTGGGATAGTTCCGATGAAGTTCGGTCGACACGGACCTAATTGAGGAATTACGAGAAATGGTAGAAAGATTCTTTCACACCTACGATGGCACCTATAAATGCCAGAGAGTTGGGTATGGCTATCCAGAATACTCTGCAAAGGAGTCTCGAGATGTCTTCTATCCACTTGCGTAATCGATATCATATCGAGTAACTGCAGTTCACGAGGCTAGACAGGATCTTAAACGATGTTTAGAACATATCGCATGATTATTGGCATGTGAACGCTATTTAACTGAAAGAACTGTTATGGTACTGTTTATTACGATTTCAAACAATGTACACTGCTCGCCATCAAAACTACACCACCAAGAAGCAGAAAATATAGCAGCCCTAAATTTGACAGATAGATACGTAGCAAATGAATAAACTTACCCCTCTGTGCGATGCGTGACAAGGGGAAAGCGGATCAGAACTGCCGAAGTTCAGTTGCCTGTGTGCCATCCATAGGCGCCCAAAACGGCTACAACACGGCGAGACATAGAGAGGATGAGCCCGTGGATGTTCTTCTGGGGTATGAAAAACCATGCGCCTTCGATACGATGCCACAGTTCATCAACTGTAGCTGGGGGAGGTCGCTGGCCTGAGAGGTGTTGTGCAATCATGGACTAGACATGTTCCATCGGCAAAAGATCAGGTGAATGCCCCCGTCAAGGAAGCAGAACATTGCGTCCATCCAGGAAGAATAGGGCATCACGTGCCACATGTGAGCGTGTGTTATCCTGCTAGAATAGGTCCCCGGCAGAACCTGCACTAATGGGATCACAACCCGATTCAACATATTGTCGATGTACCGTTGGGTGGTCACATTTCCGTCAATGCGTAGACACGAAAAAGTACGTAATCCAATAGCACCCCCGGTGCTGGGCCGACGTGGAGATGCAAGACGCTGGCGTCGCCCAGCCTAGTGCCACGGCAATGCGAGATACGGATGCGGTCATTATGATGCTGCAGACAGAATCGGGATTCGTCTGAAAAGAAAATTTCCTGCCATTCGGATCTCCATGCGGCCGTTTGCGATACCATTGTAGTCACTGATGCCTATACTGTACAGTCAGCAGAAGCCGCAGAAATGGGCGTCGTGCAAATATGCTCCGCTCTGACAAACGACGTAGAACAGTTCGTGAATACACTGGGTGCTGTGCAACATCCACCAGTGCGTGTGCAGTGTTCGAAATGTCACTGATCGATCCGCCAGAGCCATACGCACAAGCCGTCTGTCCTTGCGGCTCGAGGTATGGCGCAGTCGTTTGGATCCGGCATGTTGTTGCGTAATCTTCGTGGAGCCATCGAATCCATATGCGCTGCAGTGTGAACTCACTCCGTTTAATACGGGCACCAATGTCGCGGAAGGATAAACCGCACTCGCGGTATGCGGCAATTCTTCCACTATCAAAGGTGTAAACCCGTTGGCAGGTTGCCGCATTCGACGACAAGGCATCTTACGACCATATATATACTCATGTCACACTAACAGTCGTCTACCACTCTCTGGTCTGTCTCCGATTGCTGTTCCTAGATGGCATAACCGGCGCCTTTGATGTGACACGAAGATGTGTTGTGCTAATCAGTTGTTTATCTTTACGTGCTCTACATATTCTGCAAATTTCGCATTAATGCGATGTCCCGTTCTTGGTGTTGCAATTTTAATGGTGAGTAGTGTATTTGGCACAAGGCATTTTTCTTATGATTTTATAAATATTTTCCACAAGTGTGGACACACAAGGGTTCAAAATTGCATGGATATCTCTTATAGTTTCTTAAATAGAAGCAAAAATTTTATTCATGATTCTCAGAGAGCTTGAAAGTAAATTTTATCATTATTCCAGTTCCATAACCTCAGTGCTGTGTTAATCATTAAGCATCCTAATCCGGAGGCACCAGGAAGAGAGGGAAACGTTTTTCTAACATTTTTATATCTCTCATCATTTTCTTGACAATTGATTTTACTGGACAAGATAAAATGAATTGTATGCGCGGTAACAGCACTTTGGCTTACGCTCTTCCCGTTGAATTTACTGGACATTTTGCCTTATGATCGTCCTTATCTTCCGTGTTCGACTTCACCTTGAATTGTCAAAAATTTGTTTTCTTTGCGGTCACTAAATGTTTATAAATTTTGAAGCTTTTGTTCACAGACAGTTTGTTTGTTAGTCTCTAACAATTTTAGGTATGAATTTCAGAGTTTTCTTTTCTGAGCAATAAAAAGAAGTATTCAGATAAACTCTTAAACTCACGTCAGTTGAATAGTAATAATGTTGTATATTACTTTCCGTTATAGACTTTATAAATATTTGTATTCAATAATATTTTGTTTGGGTTATCTTCCAAAGTTGGTCGTCTGTTTCTACGAAAATTTTGAAAATTTACCGGGAAGAAATGGATAATTTGCTCGTTTGTGTGATTGATAATAAATAAGGAGAGCGGAAGTTGTGTTTATTTTATTGTATAAGCGGTGATAAACATGGAACTATTTGGGAAGCGGAGCGAACTACTTGGCGCAAGGTTACCGCATGGTTCGATTGTAGGAAAGTAACGAGCATTTATATAGTGAACGTGGCTACAGGTGTACAGGGACGTTGCACTGGATGTGAGTTAACAGTATTACAGTTTGTGAAACAATACGTTGATGATGAGCAAAATCGTTTGAAACTGTGTGAAAGTCAAGGATTAATAAATCTAACAACTGTAAACAAATAGAGGTAGTTATAGTTTGTAAAGACGTAGTTTTTAAAGAAAAAGAGACGTTTACTCTGACGATAA
>JAGDQP010022167.1:0-30797 GCA_022664845.1 Lepisma saccharinum
AAAATAAATTTCAACCAGAGAAATTTGTAAAAAAATGTTTTGATCGTAGACCACGCGAAAATATTTACATTTTTAGCCTGCAATCGGTCGTCAGTCCTCCCCTCCTTTTGTTAGCTGCATCAGCAACCTCTGTAAACCCGATGCCTTCCACGGTACAACTAAGCTATGTTATCAGCGAAACAAAGGGTGCGTGCGGCAGTTGTACTGCTTACAGAGTTACTCATTACCGGTATTTCGTTTGAGCAAACTCTGCCAACTATTGCGATTGAGTTAGTTGCATCCTTGCATATTTTTATTTATTTTTGTAACCAACATACCGTATATTCATTATTTAAGAAACGGAAGATAGAATTCCTGGATTTTAACCGTCCCGGTGAACGAAAAAAAAAATCTGCGGGACAAGACCCAGAATTCCTGGTTAATCTCGCCTAAACCGGGACAGTTGGGAACCGTAGCTATGCACAAAGGATGAGACTGACTGTTAAGGCTCCTCGCTACTCCCTCCCCCACATTTTAAACATTTTTCAAAATATTTCAAAATCTAATATCATTATCAAAATCATAAGAAGATACATCTCTAGTACTTACAAATTACTATGAAATACAATGGACAGCGATCTCGAGATCTTGTCCATTGAAAAGGGATTTTTTTTACTTAAATAATGACGTCATAATATTTGACAACGAATCACTCGTCAATGGACAAGATCTCGAGACCGCTGTCCATTGCATTTCATAGTAATTTGTAAGTAGTAGAGATGTATTTTGTTAAAATTTGGATAATGCTATTAGATTTTGAAAAATGTTAAAAAGTGGAAAAAGGAAGTAACGAGGACCCTTAAGGACTTTTATGTTTGAAAATATTGTGCGATTAATAATAATATAGAAATTGACGGGTTGCGCATACAGTAAAAGGGCATTCATATTTTTTTTAAATGCATCTGATGCATTATGTCACCTATCTTATTCGGAATACTGAAAAAATGCCTATTTTTATGCTTGTTTTTGAAGGGCAATTTCTTTTTTAACTGTGTTTTGTAGTTTGAAATATACTACTAACAGATGAGTTAGCGTCAATACACTATAGACGACTTAATTAAAGAAAATATATTGTCGTGTCATGTCAGATGCTTGACTTTTATCATAGTTACTAATATTCAGTCACTTAAGATAAACTATTTGAGTTTACAATTCATTGTATAATGTAAATTGGTGTGAATTAGTGGCGAAATTTGATAACTCTGATGCAATTTTAGAATTTATTCCTGTTTAATTTTAACGCTTTCATTCCCCAAAGAGTCTACTTAAAAATCCAGCTAGTATACCCCCTCAACTACACTCAATGAAATGCGATGTTATATTGCATTTATAGTTACACAAAGGACGAAAAAGTGAAGCGGCTAGATTAGCTTATATCTTGAAGCTAGGAGAATATACAGGAATGCTGTTAATGAAGCAAGAAAACCAGTATAATTTCGCAAGAATTGAATCATGTAAAAAGTTGTTGATTGTACGGCCACTCCATGTTTAATCAACCAGTGCCTAACACTAAATTTTCCCTGAAGTTTTAAACGTATTAAGAGTTGTACCTGTCTATAAGAATGGGCCTGAAAATGGTCCGTCCAGTTATCACCCCATTTCTCTGGTACTAATCTTCGCAAAAATCTTGAAAAGTCCATCCAGTTATGCATACAAAGTTTTATGAATATCTTTTTGAGACTAACATAATTAGTGACTCACAATTGAGACTTGTAAAAGGTGCAATAACTGCTGGTGCTATCGATTCATTAATAATGAATATTCTTAAAGCTTTTCAAAGAAGGGAATTTGCTCAGGTCACATTCTGTGATTTAAGAAAATCCTTTCATTGTGTTAAACACAGAATTCTTTTAGATAAGTTGACGTACTATTGTATTTATGGTACAAACTTTAGTTTACTCAAATCGTATTTGGAAAACAGCAAGATTTTTTTTGTGATGTTGCATCAGTTAAGTTCGGTGTGCCGCAAGGTACAGAATTAGGACCACTTTTATTCCGATGATTAATGACCTTCCTTTTTCATTATCGAGTCACTATATTAAATGCAGATGATACAATTTTCTTAAATAATGGTACTGATCTCAGCGCACTTAAAAAATTATAGCTGAAAACACGTGGGCCCAAACTACGATTTGGTTCATGGCTAATGTGTTTTTACTTAATGAGAGTAAAACTAAATATATGTCTTTTAGTCCTAGGGAAATTACTATTGGAAAACAGCTCAACTAGTGTAAAATCTTGAGGTATATCGACACTAGTTAAAGTAGGAACCACATATTATATCTATAGGCTCTCAAGGGTAATATATCTGTTGAAAACTGAAAATCCATGTTCCTGATAGCTGTGTTAGATCAATTTACTCTGCATCTTTCCAGAGTAATTTTGTATGGCATTTTATGTTGAGGAAACAGTTGTCATGTAAATAAGATCCTTGTAATACAGAAGAAAGGCTATCAGAATGATCTCAGGTTCACACAGATTAGCCCACTGTAGATCATTGTTTATCATTTGTAATGTTCACAGTACTGCTTTATGTAAAAATAATCTTCCAAATCTACAAATCATACACGATGTTCATTTTTATAACACTAGGAATAACAAACATAAATGTCCCATATCAGCGATTGTCCAAAACATTAAACTGCTATGAAATTCTAGTAATAAAATTGGATAGTAAGTTGCCTGTGACATTAACCAATGAACGTATGGACAGATTCAAGAGTAAATTGTACAAGTGGTTAGTTTCAACAGTGTTATTCCTTGGCAGAATTTTCGACTGTAAAAATTAGCCTAATCTGTTTATAATCTTTGGTTATACTAGTATTTATGTGCTATATATAGGCCTACTGCTATTAGTATTCATTTTGTCTTGCTATCGCTGTACAAACTTCTTATTATTCATTTATACTTATGTCCTAATACTCTTACTAACGATTCCGTTGTATATTGCTATGTATAGCTTAATAGCTATAAAATGCATTATTATTATAATTATTATTAAGATGAAATGACATGGTATGCAACCGACGTGACTAAATTAAAGAATAATGGCCAGTGCTGCCAAATAAAAAAAATCTCGCTCACGGGCGTCTAAAAACCCACATCTTTTTGTCAAATATCTCCAAATATTGTATATATATAATGAAAGAAGCATAAAAATGACAAGAACATTGACCACCCATAAAGTTTGAATTCTTTAGGTAAGGTCAACCTCGTTATATGTAACTTACAATAGGTGGTCATTGTTTTGAACCCTTAAAGTGAGATGTTAATATTTTTACTTTCTCAGCACTGTTACGACGTAGATGGCTCGCAGTCACCTGTTCGTAGGTACAGCTATGATGCAAGTTGTGAGACTAAAACGTACTAAATATATCTGCAATCTCCGCACAAATTTCGCTTGAAATCGTACATACACAAAGGTATCGCAGAAATCTTCTTTAGTACTCTCAAATGGTCCATTGACGAGATCAGTTGTTAAAGCGTGCAAAAGTCCGAAATTGGATGACTAACTGCTGATCGTAAGAGAAAAAAGTACCTCGGAAAATGAGTTAAGTCAACAATACAGATCGCGCTCAACAAAGAGTGATACAAACACAACTCATTCGGTGAGACTAGAAGCAAAAATAAACTTACTGATAGGAGATCTCGGACGACAACCTCTAAACCTCCAAAATTTCCAATAACTGCAGTCCAACTTTAGCTACCCAGTCAAAAGCTTCTGATTTAGGGTAAAAGCGTTGAAATTGGTAACCCTGAGACTAGCAGCGTGAATTACAAACCTATAAAACCGATCACTTTTATCGATTAATTTTACCTGATCACTTTTATTATGGTTACGTAAGTTTATATTTCATAAAATTATTTACATTTGGCGCAAGCGGGTTATGTTACCGACCTTAAATTACTTTTATTTATCATATTTTTCGCGTCCAGAAAATGACGTCGCGGACTCTGGAAGCGTGCCCGAACATCTTCAGTGAGGTTTTCCAAAGTTTCACCAGCCGAATGCGGGCATGGTACCTTGGCATGTCGTGGCCCCTACTATTCCATATTCACTCTACTCGGACACAATCAAATATATTTAAGAGGTAGATATTAAAGTCGGGACGTTATTTATGGCACCGAATCCAGAACAAAAGTCTAAGCATGGGTGGAAAATGATAGGATGTACTTTATCAAAAAAGCGTGCACCAAAAATGTGCAATAGCTGCGCAGTAATCTCAAAGTAACCTATTTATTTTTAGAAATTTCCTAAAGTAAAGATAGCTTGAAGTGTGTATGTATTGGATCATACTTTACAGAAATTCCCTGAAGTAAAGGTAGCTTTAAGTGTGTATGTATTGGATCATACTCCAATATGTAACAATAAATTTGTAGCTTAATTTGTAGAGCGCTCACCTCTGGCGCTAGGGGTCGTCAATTCGCCCACACCATATGGACTTTGTGGCAGACATATACCGCGTGCATTGATATTTTGTAGTTTCTTTCGTCTTCTCCCACTTTTTTCATTCCACCAATTCTTTCGATCAACATCCATTTCATAATCCGGGCTTTAAAATTAAATGCAAATTCGTAACCCCAAACAATAAACCGTTTTGTTTAAAATGCATGATTGGGTAACCATCGTGAATAAAATGGATGCATTCAACAATGTATCAGTTTATTTCTTGTCATTTAGAGATAGACTAATTTTGGGCGAGAATATTAAAGATTAGCTAATTGGTACAGTCACTGGTATGAGCGCAGTGATCGACTAGTAGAAGGCGTCAGGTCACGAGTCGCAGAGTTTCAATTTGATTCCCGGTTGCGAAATTTCTTTGTGAAATTTGAACGATGGATATTTATTTGGAAAGAGAGAGGGGACTTTATTTTATAATGGCTTCGCGCACGTGGAGTATTCGCCGTTGACTGCGCCTATATACATGTCAACAATGTATTTTACCCTTTGGCAATGTGTAACGGACGAGAAGGTCGTAACTGTTTTGATCCATGCTGCACGTCTTCTACGACAGACGATATTGGACAATGTCTTTGAACCATGATAGTGGCAAGTGTTTTAAATGATACGTATCGTAATCAACACAGAATGTCACAAGGTGAGGATGCCTGAATTTTGGTCATTTCTATTCTTGTAAGAATAGATAAAAGGAAGAAAAGTGATTTTTTTTCAAACATTACAACAAACGTCGATGATAAGCGAGGCTTGACCAATCCGTGTGAAACGCAATATACAAGCGTTCCTTGTAGATAAAAAGTAAACAATTATCAATTGATTGCAGATGCATACACAGCGGTACAAGCAACAGTTGATTTAATGACACGCATCCCGGTCACAGATGTGTGATTTGATTTAACTGATGCTATTGTATATTATCTTGTGGTTAGTTTCGGTCCTGTCGTACATTTCATAATTAATGGTACGGTAAAGACATCAATTTGTGCATCATTTTTCGTACATATTTTCTTTTATAAATTTGCTCAAATTCATTGCCGTTAATTCGTTACTTGCTAAGACGGCAAATTTCTATAAGTTCTGATGGAATATTGCTATATATTGTAATTGTTTTACCTTTGTTTACAAGCGAACCATGTTCAATCAATCGTAGAAATATAATAGCCAACTGTCGTCATACGTACACTGAATTAGCGAAAGTCATGGGGTAGAAGATCACTGATTCACCGGAGGACACCACGTGTGTTCCACATTTCCTGCAGGGCACCGCGACGGGGCAGTTGTATGTGAGACCTTGTTGGAAGTGGCTGTGTGATTCATGTGAAATGCAACGTCGTCGTGAGTTGTTTGCATTTGAACTGGGCATGATGATGGTTGCCCGACGCATGGGAAATGCGATTTCAACGGTGGTGCAGGAATTCGGCTTCACACGTTCAACTGTGTCCAGGATATATCGAGAATGGGTGGATGATGGCGTAACAGTCCACAACAGACACCATACCGGGCGTCCAGCCGTCCTCAGTAACACTGACCGGCAAAACTTGGGACGAATGGCCAACAGAGACAGGACGCCGAGAAATCAAGGTCCAATTCAACACTGGCCACTTTTGAAACATTTGCCAGTAGACAATCCGTCGGAACATGCGTTCTCTCGGAATGGGAGTCGTCGCCTTACACTGGTGCCACTCCAGCTTGCATTTGCTAACAACCACCTCGGATGGACACTGCAACAGTTGCGTAACGTCAGCTGGTCTGACGAGTCATTGTATCAACTGTATCATGGTTACATGACGCGCCGTGTGTGGTGGAGACCTCATGAAGGGGTGGATCCTGCATGCCAAGAGGCGTGGTCCAGGGTGGTGTAGTATCAGTCATGGTTTGTGCACTTTTTCCTGATATGGAATGAGCCGTCTAGTTGTTTTGGAAAACACGTTGAATGGTCCTTTTTATCATCAGCTACTCTAAGATCATCTACACCCGTTTTTAGACTTTCAGCACCATGACGATCTTGCGATCTTTGATGATGGCAATGCGCCGCCACATCGCTCGAATGTCGTCCGAGAATAGTTCGAAGAGCATGCAGAGGAGGCCCATCGACTAAGCTGGCCACCCGGAGCCCTGATATGAACTCCCTTGAGCATATCTTGGATGCCGTTGGACTCCGCAATTGGTTTCCGCTCTGCAGACTGTGTGATATCAGCTGCCTCCGGAAGTGTATCAAGGACTTGCAGACTCATTTGTACGCCATATCGCAGCGCTGAGCAGGCCAGAGGAAGCCGGACCAGATATTAGGTGGCTTCCGATGGAAGAACAATTCAGGAAATATCAGTGTATCGTGCTGACCATCTAGTTTTGACATGGGTTTGAACCTTTGAGTGAGATTTAGATCTGTAGATTGCAAAAGCTGGTTTTCATATTTTGTTTGTTGGAATAGCTCAGTACAGTACAAAGTAAATTCGAAATATTACTTTATATTATTAATCTCTCACTATGGTAACCGTAAGCGACAATAATAATAAGACTGACATGGACATTTCAATATTCGATAAAGAAACTTTGTTTTATGCAAATTTAGTTTCATTGTGCTTGAGTCACCTATCCACTTAGTGTATGGTATTTTTAACAAAAGAAAAGGATTAGCTGATATTTTTCAGATTTATGAATCAGGGCTTTCATTTGTGTATTTTGGCATCTTTTTCTCAATCAACTTTATCGTTGTTGTAACATGGGTCCCCTATGATCCAGGCCTATTATTAGTTAAATTTTGAGGTCATGTACATTATTAAGTTTTCTTGTTACCCCGAGATTAACCACAAGCTAATATTACCGTGCATTTTCCCTGTATTATTAACTTTGCGTTGTTTTGGGGGTAGGCCAAATTTTAAACTTGATTTAAATATGTTATAAGCTTCCGCAGATAGTTTGTTGTGATTTTGTACGATGATTGGCATTGCAAGTTTGCGCAAAGTTTGGCACTTTATTGCTACAATCTTGCAGCAAATTTCCTAGTTGACACTTACGTACTTTGGTAAAAAAAAAGCAAACCAAGCTTACTACAATATTGTCTGTTTAAACATCAATCATGTGGCGGAAAATTCCTAATTTCTGAATTCGGGCTCGAAGCTGGTATCTTTAGTTTTCTTTGTAGTCGGTCATTGTAGTGAGTGCTCTATTGCGCCATCCCTGACTATTTTTATTTTACTAGTCTGTTTATGGTACGAAAACAATTTCTTAAGTAAGTGCGCTGAAATCGGCTGAAATTCCTAACTGTTAAAACTCATTGATCCTATTTTAAAGTTTTGAAGTATGTTACGTTTATTTTTCGCAAGCAATCTTGTGTATACGTTACTGCTCGTGCCTATGATATGTTTCTGTTTCGGTCTTTGTCTTGTGTATAACGAAAGAAAAGAATAATTATCTAACTTGAATTAATTAAGTTATTTTCGGGAATTGCGTACACTTTTAAAAATTGTGTAAAAGGTTTTAAAATACTAAAAAAGGGGGGGGGATACAAGCACGAAGAAGACATGTTAAAAATAGTATTTTGGGGGAAATCCTAGCGTTCCAGTTAGTAGTCCAACAGAAAAAATAAGTTTATCACTAAAGAATAAGTCGAAACATGGCTGAAACTAGAGTACTATCTGGGAAATTGGCAGCCAGTTTGAGAAATGCCATCGACCTAAATTGTAAAGTACACATCGTTATGATAATGTTGAGGTGACTCGCTTCTCACAAAATCACGAGTTAGCTTTCTTTATAGCTCCACTCTAACACAGGATCAATAAACATTCTCAGTTTCGAATTTAAACATACATGCGTCTTTTTATTTCATGAACTGTCTTCGTAACTTAAAAGTACTAGTCAAATGTACTTCGTTAAGGCGACGAAGAAGGAGCGACAACAAGCAATGCTGTAGATTCTGTGTTCGAATCTCACTGCAAACAAATATTTTCTTGCTACAGGCTCGATGTTGGTCTACCTACCAACGTTTTTAAAACAAGGCTTCTAGCAAGTTTGTCATGTAAGGTTTGTAGCAAGTTTCGTGTGCGAAGTTTGTAGCAAATTTGCCATCCGGCAACTAGCAAGTTCTACTGCAAGATTGTAACAAATTTACATCCTTGCAATACTAAACTTGCTGCAAGTTTGGAGATTTGCAATGTCAGTCTCGCTGCAAGTTTACTGTGCTACCTGGGTATTGGCTTGGTCACAGTGGACGATGCTAATATCTTTTGTTGTAGCAATTTAGATCGAGAGAATCAAATTCTGTTTTAATTAATACCAGGGAAATATATTAATCTATACTTTCAATGGTCTACTAATTTCGTAGTTTGACACATTTTTTTTAAAAAATTTCAGTGACGCTTAGCACTAGATGAGTTATGGAAATGTAAAGAACAAACCCGGAAGAGAAAATTTGCATGTGATGTTACTTTATGTGCATTATTGAAGTAAATAAGAAATATGGATTCCATTGATATTACAAAATTTGACAGCTCCGTGGTCTTGCAGATGAGAGACGAGAAAATGAAAGTGTTGGATCCTTTAATTGAGGTAAGTGTATAACCAAGCTTATTTGATGGTCAGTCTTTTATAACAACCACATACGGACTTTTATTAAATACATTTTCAGATCTTCAAACTTTTCTGGTTTTATATACAATAGCCCAGGGTTAAGTGCTGCCTGTCCAATACGTATTTATGCATTGAATACATTGTATGTCAGCTCCAGGATTAAACAATGTTTTATACCCCTTCATAGAAATAGCAGCAACATCGCACCTGCGTTACTATCTTGGAAGTCGCACAGTCCATCCTTAAATAAAACATCACAATGTGCGAACATTTCATTGTATAGAATTTTGCAGTATGACTCTGCGTCCATGCTGCGCAGTTTCCACACCGTAATAATCTGAAATTTCCTCACCTTATTACTACGTCCGCTAAATTCCATGGTTCGGATTGTGCAAACGAGTACAATGCACTGTCCTCGTAGCCAACCGCTACACTCAGACACGTCCATCGAACCGGAATAGTATGAACCTTCTAGTTTCACGCAGGTAATTGCTACTCTTTCAGTGTCCAATTCCGATGGAATGCAAGTATTTATTGCATTCGTGGTATATGGTTTATGTACAGCTGCTTTTGTTATATCAGAGGTAGTTGGATTCTTTTCCATGTTCTAATAGAAATGTGTACTCCTGAAGCTCCTGCTAAATGATGTCCAAAGGCTATGTACCGTCTAAAAGTATTTCAAGTTTTAGGCATCTGTTATTTGTTCTTGTTAGAGTTGTCACTCAACCGTAACCTGTGGCATTTTCAGAATGTCTGTTCAGCTTCCCCTTACGCAGGACAAGTGCTACAGATGATTGCAAACTGTTTATTTTTTTCTAGTGTCCTATTAGATATCCTTCTACAGTGGCACGTCACGGTTTCACCTATATCGAAATCCTACAGCTCGGCGGAAGGCGCTATGTCGTTCACAAGTGGTTCTTCTGCTCATTGATACTCACCATGTAGTTAGATGACTGTCAAACAAGGTCAATCACATATCGTCACTGGATAGCCAATTACTTTTTAGTAACTTTTAGTGTGTAACTTTCTTTAAGTTTATGTTAAGAAGAATGCAGTACGCGCGGACCCAACTTCGGTGTAACCTTTGTAACTAATTTTCTATCGTGTTCTGGCTTATCTTTCTGAGTTCAAACAATTATGGAACGTTTCCATCAATTTGGTAACAATATAATACGCCCCTTGCCCAGAACTAACATTGTTAATAATGAACCTAATTTCTACCCAATCTGCTTTCTTCCAGCTTTACAAAAGGCACTCGAATAGATTGTTAAAGTCAAATTTACAGCTAGCTTACAGATAGCAAACTACTAAAACCTATACAGTCTGGATTTTGATCTAGCCATAGGACTAATTCTGCGTTGGCGCACTGAACAGAAGATTTTCAGGAGACTGGATCATAGTCATGCAACAATTCTAGTACATTTGGATTGTAGCAAAGCTTTCCAGTCTGTTGACTAGGACGTTCTGATTGCTGAATTGAAAGCTTCCTTTATTTTATCTCCAACTGACGTATATTGGATTCATTCCTACCTCTTTGACTACGAACATTTCTTTACTCTAACAATAAATCACCGTCGACAACAATAATTTCTTACGGTGCCCATCAAGGCAGTGCATTAAGCTCACTTGTTTTTGCTCTCTACATCAGCGACATACCTGATACCTTATATTACTGCCGTTATCATCTTAATGCCGATCAACTTCAAATTTTCTTCAGTATTAGATCTGCATTCTGGAATAAACAAAATAAATCAAGATGTGGAAATTTTAGTGAATGGAAAATACACCCAGTCTTGTGCATTAACCAACAAATCCCAAGCTATGCTCTTAGCAATCGACTGAGCAACATTACCGTCTGTCCTCTATCACATATTTCCACCCATTTCGTCCCAAGGTACACCAAAAGAACTTAATTAGTATTGGACCATAACTTATTTTGCAGTGATCATATTAATCACGCATGTAGCAAGGCTGTCTGTGTTTGTACTATTTACGGCCCGTAAAAACATTCCTACCTATGTCGGTTACACTATCGCTGTCTTGAATGTTTGTACTGTAACACATTGACTACGGTGATACTCGGACCTTACATGTTAGTTGGCCATACATCTGCAACAGTTCCACAATCCCTGCGTTCGTTTACATTTTATCTTTAGATACCATGATCATCGTTCACCCTAATTTCGTAAATTAGGATGACTCCGCTTACATGAACGTTGGAAGTTTTATAAGCTTATTGTCCTATACAAAGCACTAAAACAAGGAACCAGACTATCTATACTCACGATTCCAATAACTGTGTGATGTCTGTGAATTTGACACACGGTCCGGCAAGTCTACATTCCTTTCAATTCCACGGCATAGTTCAAGCTTTTTACTTTAAATCCCTTACAGTAATAGGTTCGATGGCAATATTCCTTAGAAGAATTGAACACCTTCTTACTCATCAGTTGTAACATGCTTGAATCGAACATTACGCACTTCAGTAGTAGTATATTTCAAAATCAACAATGCCAACTGTGTTATGTGTTTGTGTGTGTAGTCTGTTGGACGTTATAGAATCATTCTCGTACGATTAATTCAGAAACTTTAATATAAAGCATTTCTTTAATACTTAATTTTACGGTTTTAAATCGAATGGAAAATATAATGAGATGTATATCTTTATTTATCCTATATTAGGAATTCATTTCAGGAAAGCATTTAATAATATTGGCAGACCAGTTGTATTTTTAAACCAGTCCTTTGCTCCATTTTAATGCTTATTGGCAAATATTTATTTGAGTGGATAAAATCTAGAGTATGCAACCAAATAACTTACAACAGAGCAATATAAATTTTGTTCAAATTATGATCTTGCAGCAAAGATTGTTTTTGTTTCTGTAGAATATAAAAGAAGGCATATGCTTTTTTAAACCCTAATGTTATAAATTGTATACTACATTTTATTACAATTTGTGGTTCCTAAAATAAAGAAGAATCGAAATTTCATTTAAATTTCTTCGCCTCTTTATCTTTAAATAAACATTTACACGATTAAGTTGCAAAATATTTCTGACGAACCCTTCTCGTGAGATTGACATGCTAATAATGTATAGACAATCGATTATGAACGAATACTTAGTATATGCGGTATTTGCAACGCTTAGCATACAGAGATTGAATTGTAGATATTTCCAATACCATTAAAATTTGAACTTTTTCTGCATAGTTCCGTCAAAGAATTTATCCAAAACTCCACAATCTAAAATTTTTCAATTGTGGCGTACGGGGTTCACCAAAGGGAATAGAGGATTCCCATAAAATTTCTGAAGCAATTGTGAGTAAAAATAAACGTGAATAGGAATACTTCCCAGTAAGTAACAGCAATTCATTTGCGCCAGGTCGATATCTTTAACAAATTTTCTTTACGTAACTACGTTTAAATTTATGCATATCAAGTAATTGTAAGAATATATTCATTTCAACGAACGTTTGTTTTATTGGTAAAATAGAGTGTCAAATCCGTGTTAGCTGACGATCACATACGCTTTTCAACTTAACTCTTACGGAAAGTTGTCTTACTCATGCTTGTGAATCTGTTTCTTATTTATGCATATGTATGTGTGTGACAAGAGAGCAGTAGTTATAAATTGATAGGCAATGTGTACATATGCATTATTCCTAAAGGTCCTGTCTTAAAGAACGTGGATGCATGTCAAGAAAACGTAAGGATAACGACGCCCATGACAGTAGTAATATCTTAATAGGCAGATATGTTAATGAATTTAACTACACACTGTCCACGAGATATTCGTGAACATACTAAAGAATTTTAATTTGAGGTGATCATTAACTTTGCCTGAGTTAAATCATTCATATAAATTTGAACATCGTTATTTTTACATCTATTTAAATAAAAATGAATGTATATTTGTTTATTTATATGCTTAATTGTTTATTTGTGCTTTGTAGAAATTTAAATACGTGGATCGATTTCCACCAAATTTTTCATACGTGTTTCCTAGATCCAGAGATAGAGCACAGGCATATTTTAATTGATTTTTTTTTGAATTTTGTTACTCCAATAACCAATATACATTGGTGTCTGGAGAGTTCAGACACTAACAATTGTATTATACGATATTTATATTTAATGAGTACAGTCAAATAACGTATTGTAATGTACACAATAACATTCGTTATTTGGACAAGAATTTTTGCTATATAGATTTGGGAACAAATCTATACATAATTCATAATACATAATAATAGTACACAATATATAATAGGTTTAAAAAATACATAATAATAATCACTAATATATGGAATTGCACGATATTTAAATGATGTATAGAATAGACAATAAGTTTTTAACCTAGAAAAATAAAATTTGTAATATAGATGTAATGAAACAACGAAATTGTGAAATAGGCTGCTGTGGTATTTTATGTGAAATAGGTTAGTTGAGGTGCTGTGGTATTTTATTAATCCACCGTAAGTGACCAACTAATTATAAACATTGTAATTTATATTAATTATAACATTATTGATAGCAATGAAAGAAACACATTGTTCACAAGTTTAAGGTAAAACAACTATGAAATTAATAAATACATATTTAAAAAGAAAATTAAAATTTAGATTAATTAATATTATAACGTAAATTTTAGGTTGAAAATGTAGCGTAAGGTATTAATAACTAATACTACTACTGTTTCAGTTAGTAGTAGTATTAATTTTAGTTTTAGTAATAATAGTAGTCCTAATAATATTATAGGTTGTAATAGTAGTAGTATCTGTATTAGCATATGCAGTAATAGTAATAAAGTAACTATTAATGTTGGTAATGTATTTTACTCACCGCGATCCAACGGGCAGGTTCTTTAGCGAACTGGTGAGCTCCTAAGCATAGAATCTACAGGTTTTTTTTGTAAAGGGCTCCGAACTACTACGGTTAGTGGATCACGGTTGCTGTTGTTGCATTTGTAGTAGTAGTAGAAATAGTGTAAATGTTGCCAAAATATGTTATTAATCTCACTCAAACGGGCGGGCAAATCAGCTGGTATAAAATATTTAATGGTTTGAAAAGAATTAACTGAAATTGTTATACTTTTCTTAATCTGATCCGTATTACCTGCGTTTAAAGCTGATAATATTGGGGACCAGGGGATGTTGCATGTTTATTAGTTGTTTTAATTGTAACTACTTTATATTTTCAAACAGCTATGCAGCTCAATCGGTGCAAAGACCGAGAATAATGGAGATCCATTATGCTGTACCAATACAGTTGTGTGGACTGAGAAATCTGTATACGGCACCAATAAACTTGAAGGTAAAAGCAATTGCACAGAGGACATCAGTGAGATAAAACAGGAGTACGAAACCGAAGGAACATTAGCACATTCTGAAGGGCACCTCGAGAATCCTAAATCTTTTCAGGTAGGTAGTTAAAAATTTTGTCATTGATTCCATTCATGCTTCATATACACACAGTTTATTTGCAACTTCTATGAGGTTTTGCATAGTACATTATTTTAAAACATATCTATCTGTATGTGCGTTTCTGATCATTCCTTAAGATTCTACTTCATACGCCGTTTGATCAGTTTGATGGAATATACCTTTAATATTAAAAATAATTATGGTTCTTTAAACTTTATATTTGTTCTGTATGCATCTGACACCAAAACGTCAATGAATTTGACTGAAATTCAATTTTAAGTTTTATCTATATAATCTATTTTCGTCATTGACATTGAAACCTGAAATATTCTAACCTAAGTAAAGAATTTAATGGGTATTCTAAGCAAATGCAGTCACTTACGAATAACAAACCCTTCAGGTCTCAGACATTCTGGGTATGGAAGTAGCGTAGCTCTATATATCTTATATAATATATAATCAGCAGTTTTTGAAGAAAAGTCAAGAAAATAAAGATTTCGTCGTGTTTCAAGATGGCCGACCTGAAAATCGGACACCTCTCTACAGATTGATTGTACCGAGAGTACAGAAGAACTATGTCGCTTTATTCCAGCATGTCACGATTCTGTGTAATATTTACCCTAAGCAACCACTTTATTTGTCTTAATCAAATTTTGTCAATTTTTACCAAAAAGAGATAGTCATTATTTGAGATGCTTCAGTGTTAAAAGTTTCCGTAATTATTTATTTAGCAGACTTTAAATGAAAAAGAATAATATATAAGATGTCTCTTTAGTTATCCTATATCAGGCATTTGTTTCATGACACAGTGAGATTATATTAAATATCAATTGCATTTTTTAAATTAGTCTTTTACTCCACTATATAATTATTGGTGACCTATTTCCTAAGCTTTATAAATTACTTTGTAACAATCCTATCACACACAACACAGCAAGGCGACTCCTGTCCTGACCATGGTCCTCCAACAAACTACACATTCTTCCTGGTGTAGAATAAGCAAGAGTGCATATGTTGCTTTTCAACGATAGAGTTATCCATTGTATAAGTATCTTTATCATAATTTCGGTTTCCACAAATAAAGAGCAACCAGCGTTTAGATTTCTTCATCTGTTGATCTTCCAATGGACAAGTAATCTGTTTTGGTGCTATTGGCTGCCCGTAGAAGGAAAAGTGAACCATGGAACTTTATATTTCCAATACCTTTAAAGAAAAACTGGAGCTGGATCCCAAATAGCACTCGAACTTGTATAAGTTTGTACGAGGCTTGGCATTGCATTACTGCAAACTTGCTACAGTCTTGCAACAAACTTGCTAGTTCAGCGGTGCCAAATTTGCTACAAACTTGGAAAGCCAAACTTGCTACAAACTTGTATTTACAAACATCATGCCAGTGCCAGGAAAATATTTCTGATGTCTGCATTGGGGCTTGAACTTACGATCTTCAGTTTTGTTTGTACTGGAGCTCGAAACTAGTCTACGGACTACTCCTATCTTCAGTTATACCCCACTCCTATCTTCAGTTATACTAGTCTCTTTATGTTACGACGACAGTTTCGCAAGTAAATGCATTGAAATATATCCTGAAATTCACAACTAAGGAAGTTAATTGATGCTGTTTTAGAGCTATGACGACGGCTTCGTTGATTTTTTGCAAGGGCGCCTCATAATGATGCGTATACTGCTCGGGTCAATGACATGTTGAAGTTTTGTTCTTTGTATTGGATATAATAATAATAATAAAAGAATAATTATCTAACTTGAATTGTTAACTTTTTTTCGGGAAATGCGTACAATTTTAAAAATTGTGTAAAAGGTTCAATATACTCAAGAAAGAAAAGGAGAGGAAATATTTATAAGTGCGAACAGAACAAAAGTGTTAAAAGTTTTTTTAAAAAAAACCGGCGTTCCAGTTAGTAATCAAACAGCAAAGTTCACTGTTAGTTTATCACTGTAGGGAAGAATCAAGACTAGTCGAAATTTGGTGTAAACTTGCGTAGTATCTGGGAAATAGGTAGCCAGTTTGAGAAATGTCGTCACCCGGAACAGTAAAGTAAAAATCATTATAACACTCTTCAGGTGATTCACTTCTGAAAAAAAAAACGAATCAGCCTTCTTAGCTCTAATCTAACCAACGATCAATAAGCTCTCCCAGTTTAAAATAAAATTTACATAAATACTTTTATTCCAGAAAGTGTTTTCGTTACACAAAAACACTAGTAAAATGTACTTCGTTAAGCAGGAAAACCCGTGGTGCAGTGATAAGAGAGATTAACAACAAAAAATCTGGAATCGTGGATTTGAATTGCACCGGACTAAGATTTTTCTCGCTAGAGGCTCGATGTTGGTCCACCAACTATTTTTTGGAAACAAGGTTTCTAGCAAGTTTGGCTTTCCAAGTTTGTAGTAAGTTTGGCGTATCAAGTGTGTAGCAAGTTTGGCATCGGTCAAGTAGCAAGTTTGCTGCAAGATTGTAGGAAGTTTGCAGCCTTACAATGCCAATATTGTTGCTGATTTCCGTGTAATAAGTGCATCTACTCTAGACTAAAAAAATATATCATTGTGATTAGAAAATATAGTAAGTGGTTTTGTAGCTTTTTTGCGTTTTGAAATGAGCATACTGAATGTAATCATTCATTCGTAAATAAGAGATTTAAAGTTATAAACCGAGACATAATATATAAGTGATTCTGCCAGACGCCCGTGGGAGTGTCACTCAGAATAATACTCGGGAGCACTCTCAACTTTGTTTTTTTCCTGTAAACTATAGATAGAAACCATAAGAAACTCCTATTCCACCCTCCCAATTCTGACTTTCCCCTGCCAAAATTCAAAATCCTTGCGGAATCCCTGCACTACATACGTCCTTATAGATTGCAAATTAGGACAGTTCGGAATTCCGAAATAGAATTTATTACAAAATTTCCAAACGCCCACATTCGGGAATCTGGGAATTTTGTAGTTCTGCAAACTCAAAAGGTCAGAATTGCGGAGTGTCTGTTTTAATTTTGAGCACCAAGTGACGAAAAATAATGGTTCACGTGGGCCAGGTAGCATCGATTTCTAAATGTTCCGCCAGTCAAATGTAAACAGGATATGTTTTCAGAACAATTGATGAAACCGTTGATGAATAATATTCACAATTCTGGATTCGGAGTGACAATTTTGTGCTTCAGGAATGTCAGAATTTCGACAACTCTGAATTCCGGAACGTCATTACTCCCTAGATTTGCAATGTTTAGGTGCGTTGAATAACAAGAATGTCATAATTTCGGATTCAGAGGAATTCTGAATTCCAGAATTGACCTTGGGCCTCTGAAAGTAAAGTATCTTGAAATGTAAATCTATGTTAATATAAATTTATAATATAAAATGATTAGTTTTCTTATATTATTTTTTTATATCCGGTATTTTATAGAAGTCGCACCACCCGGTAGAAAACGGTATTATGGACCTAAAATACATTTGACTTATATCCTTCTAAGGGAACGAAACTCACATTTTTTAATTTAAGGCTAATAACAATAATCACAACTTTGGCACCTTAATGACCGTCGTCCCCTCTTGGTGTTTATTGGTACAAATTTAGAACTGGTATGCGACTATTAATATTTCTAGCTTTGTTCGGAAAGCATCGAAGTTTTTTCTTAGAAAAATGCTTGATACAATACAAAAAAGAGCATATTCCTTTTAGAGGGTAGGCGCCCCCATGGCTCCTCTCTGGATATGGCATTGAAAGGGAACTTAAAATATATTTCGACCCTATCGTCACCTGAGAACCAGAAGGTACTATATCTACTTTTTATCAAAATGGAGTTAGCACTGCATTCAAAGACCTTGGAATGAATGACATCAATCCCAAAATAATATCTCAAAACGACCTCCAAGTGGCAAGAAACTTTAGAAATGAAATTAATTGATACAGACTTTAAATGGAACTTCAGAATTTAAAACTGATTTTTCTCAAAAGTAGCAAAAATGGACGTAATATCTTCTGCTTCCAAGGTGATGCTATGTCCTTCTAGGATATTCACTTACACATATCACGTCAGATTATATACTTGTAGGGCTGATTACAATAATCATCTTGGTTTTTATTGGCGAAAATTTAGCATGATTACGCGACTGTTATCTGATCTTTTCTACTGATGTTTGTGAGTTCCATAGAGTATGGTTATTATCTCATGCCGTTTCTAATTCCACAATTTATTTATTGATATATACTTTGTTTTCCAAACAGTTGTGCAGCTCAACGGGTGCCAGGACCGAGAAAAATTTAGATCTATTATGCTACGACGAAACAAATTTGCCGACTGAAAAATGTTTAGTCGGTGCCAGTGAACGTGAAGGTAGAAGTGAGTGCTCTGAAGAAAATATAAATATACAGCTGGGGCATGAATGCGAAAGGGCAATAACCTATACTGCAGAAGTTCCGGAAAATGTGAAGTCTTCTATTCAGGTAAGTAATTGCAAATTTTGCTATTAATTCCGTTCATACGTCATATAATACAGTTTACTTTAAACATCTATCAGGTTCTTTGATAGTACAGAATTTGAATTCTAATATTTCATTAAATGTTTTCTTTATAAGCTGTTTCAATCATTTGGAGAAATGCAGCTTGAATACTACAATTCGAGGACTTAGAGCCAGAGGGGCGTAAACCTATTTCCCCTTGAGAGACAGAGGGACGTATCGTAAAAGTCTTCATCGAAGTTTTAGAGGCATAATGGCGCAAACTTTCCTTTTCTCTAGGATCAGAGGATTCTAAGTGGGAAAATAATATTTTGAGAAATCGATGCGAAAAAACATGCGCCCCTCTGCCTCATAGGACAAGCTACAATGTAGTGTAACTCAGTTCATACATTATTAGAACCTTTAAGCCCTTTAAGCTCTAATTATTAGTGATGAATTTATTTATGCTTTTTAGATGCCTTAGACTGAGACGTAAATTAATTATGCGTTTAACATATACAGCACATATCAATGTCTTTAAGTATAAATAATATTTTATTCGGTTCTTGTAGTTTTATTTATCATAGAAAAAGTGTTCTAACTTTCATTGTGATCAAATTTTCAAATATTGTACTTTCGTGTTTCTAATTGATACTGGAATGAGATGCTATATTACCCCGTCTTCATTAAGGCACTCCTGATTACATTTCGTGATTCAATACATGGCTGCTAATAAAATGAGATATTATGCATATTAATTGTCTGAGTCGTTAATATTTGCTATTTAACTTAATATTAACACAACAATAGTTATATAGTCCCGATATGTATCTTTGCCTCATGTAAATGCATTAGAATCAAATGGTCGCCTAGAATTTAAACGAAGTCGCGCATAAACGACGTACGTGTAAAAGATGTAACGGCAAGTTCCTCTCTTCTCCTCTGAATGGAAGAACTCGCAATGCACCTCAATGATCTTGTTCAAATAAACTTTTTTGTTGTATTATTTCATTAGCATTTACCCAGATTGATCTCAGAGAAGAGCATGTGCGTTAACACACACATGCACACTTATATATGAGGTCCGCAGAGATCAAGGTAATTAACCAAATCATTGTTTTGAGAAAATTTAAAGTTCAAGCCTTTTGCAGTAGAGAAAATTAGAGTTTCACCATTTCGACCATGTAAGACCAATACTCATATCCTTAGCAGTTTATTGACAATGAAAATAAATAAGTACAACATCCGGTTTATGGTTGCTATAAAAAGAAAAATATTTTATAAAAATTTTACTTAATCGGTTACCAAACAAAAAATAAGACGTTAACACTTTTAAATATATATTAATTGTTTTCATCTGTGTCATAGATGTTGCTACTCAAGTGAGTAGGGAAATGAGCTTCATAATCCGCTTAAGTACCAAGACGTGAAGGTTTTCCAGTCTTTGTTTGATGGAATAAGCTTCGATAAAATAGGTGGTTTATTGGTGGCACAAATCGCAGAAGTTCCATCATCTTTTCGTGCCTTTTGTACTTTAATCTTAAACCACAACATAAGGATTATTGGAAAACCGTGCCAGGGATATGAGGAATGCTGGTACTTCATTATAAGAAAGCAAACCTTACTACTATTTTTATAAGACAACGTCAGCAGAACGTATTCT
Organism: Lepisma saccharinum; assembly: GCA_022664845.1. Taxonomy (NCBI): domain Eukaryota; kingdom Metazoa; phylum Arthropoda; class Insecta; order Zygentoma; family Lepismatidae; genus Lepisma; species Lepisma saccharinum. The sequence goes on from JAGDQP010022167.1 coordinate 20,608, forward strand.
TCCTTACCAGGAACTGCCAATGAGAAAACAACGAACAAGCATAATGCCTGCACAACTTCCCACTCTTCAACAAATTGCTGAAATACCAAAGCTAAAGTATGAAAAGAATGAAGATCTGATGGAAAATCTGGAGTTTGTGTCACCGATACACCATCAATTTCATCTAAGTCTATCTTATCAAACAAAAACCGGACAACCATCACGTCCTGGTGCTTCTGCGGATAATTAAGATGATGTCGCTACTGACTTGGGTAACAACATCTATGACACAGATGGCGACAATTAATACATATTTAAAAGTGTTGACCTCTCATTTTGTGTTTTGTAAATCGACAAGACAAACTTTGATACAATATTGTTGCTTTTGTAACAGTATAAACGTCATATTTTTATTGTGTACTCTGAGCATTTTCATATTGCAATTTTAAGTAAGAGATATCAACCATAAACCTAATATTGTACCTATATTATCATTGGTATTGGTGTGATATGGTCGAAATGAAGAAACTCTAAAATCACTTGAATTGTTGTTCCACCTAAAAGATTAATATTTTTCACATCCCAATCCAGTATCTAACTTATTTGTTTTCCAGAAATGTCACTTAGACCCCTTAACTTCTGGGGTCCACAAATATATTTCTGCGTAGTTATGGGCATTACGGTAGGTAGCCGCGCCTGTCAAGAAAATTACTTGGATCTCCTTACCAACTAAAAGTTTAATATTTTTACATCCCATTCCTATACCTAACACATTTTTTAAAATGTGTTTTAGAACTCTTGACCTCTGGCTTCCGCATATATAATCTTATTCAGCCATTTTCTATCCACTGCTAGATGAAAGCCCCCTCCTTTTTCGCACATATCTCGCTCTGCTGCTATCCTCATCCTGAAAACACTTCATTTCATCTACGCATCTTCTATTTGGATGTCGTCTCGGTCTTTTGTTTTCTCTGCGGATTCAATGTAGTATATAGGTTGTCTATCTCCCATCTGGTTGTCTTGTTATGTGGCCTGTCTTCACTTCATTTTCTTCGCAGTCTTGATTATATCTTCTGCCTATTTTTGTGCGTGAATTTATTTATTTCTCTTTCTTTCCTTCCTGGATATTCCTAGCGTGCATCTCTCCATTGTTTTTTGTGTGACTTAATCTTTGAGTCGTTTGTGTATTCTATGTTCAATGTTCACAGCAGTGCATCATCACAGATAAATCACATGTATAATAAACTTTGCACTTGAGCCTTAAGTAGTTTGCTTTCAAACATAAAATTTATTCTTGCAAAAGAGCTCCGCGCCATTTCACATCTATTTATTTCATCACTCAACTTGGCGTCCGATGTTTTAAGCTGACGTAGGTAAATATACGCACCAACTATGTTTATTGTCTCCAGTGACACTATTTCCTTCTTTGTAGCAAGTTGAATGTACATTACTTTTGTTTTATTTAAAATAATTTTAGGGCCAATTTTCGAACTCACATTACTCAGTTTCTAAATTCTGACTTGTAGTTCTTCAGTACTTGAAGCAAACAGGACTATGCCATCAAGTCATCGTAGGGGATGGAAGTGTTCGTCATTTATTTTTTATTACAACTTCATCCCAGTTGAAATATTGGAACGCTCCCTCCAGAACCGCCGAAAATTGAATCTTCTTGTCTTAGCCCTTTCGCAACTTATTTATTTCACTCTTGATGTATTCTTTTGACAAATGTGGCTGTCGTGTAAATGTTTAGTAATTTAATGTGGCTGTAATTTAATGCATGCACTTTCTATTCCTTGACGTTCAAATGATTTAAGTACTGCTGCCAAAGAGACCAAATCAAAGTTTTTTTAAAAATCTATGAATCCTAGACATAATGGAAGTTACTCATTAGTCATTTCCGTAACTTCATTCAATATTTGCCTGTGGTGCATTATGCTAACTCCATGATGGAACCCTGGTTGGGTTCTCGCTGTGAGTTTGTCTCGTTCAGTTCTTCGCTGACTCTTTCGTATAGAACTAACAATAAACTAATTGGTTGGTAAATTTCAACACGTTCTTTGTCTTCTTTCTTGTACTACAAAATAATAGTAGCATTATTCGTAGAGAATATTTGTCTCTTCCCAGGCACTTTGAAAATAATTTGACAAATTGCTCTTTCCTCTTTTCACCTCTTTATTTAAGTATTTCTGCTGTAGGAGCATCTCTGCTCCAGACGATTTCCCAATCTTCATCTGTCGAAGTACTTTATCAACTTCTTCCTTTTACGTCTGGGCTTTGTACATATTTTTTCAGAATTTTTATCTAGTTTTAGGGATTAGTGCAAGTCTATGTAGAAATTTTCAAATATTTTATACTCTGCTCATTTTTTCGGGTTGCTGTCCCGTCTTAGTTGCTCGTATTTGATTTTATCACAAATTGCTCTGTGGTTTTCTTCTTGATCGTGTTTCCCTCAATTGTGTTCGTAGCAAGATTTTCGTTGAGTCTTCGTACATAATTTCTTAGTTTCTTCCTTAAAGTTTTATTTAGTTTTATGTACTCAATCATCTTTATGTAATTTTCTTCCTTCTTTCAGTCCTCTCCTATTTTTCTTAAGGAGTTGTTTCTTATGAGATTTTGCTCTATTTTCTTTTTGATCCCTGCTATTTTCGTGACTGTCTCTTATTATTTCAATTAGTATTTTATTTTTGTTATTGGTATTGACCCTCTAACTATTCCAAAGCACTGAATACATTGCTTAGTTCTTTCTCGAATGGGTCTTTTTTCTGTTAGATTTTCTAGATATAAAACGCGGTTTTCTTCTATATGCTTCTTACTCTCAAGGCTAGTGCTTATTTTCAGCTTACACCTCGCCATCCTATGATTACTCGATATTTTGAAACTATTCAGGACGGATACGTCTTGAAGAATTTACCTATTATTCGATAAAGCAGCATAGCCGCATTTATGACTTAATGTGCCCATTTTCTGTGGGGCGGCCTCTTGAAAAATGTATTGGTAATGAAAAGTATGTTGGCTTCTCAGAGTTCCACTAGCTTCTCCACTTTCTTGTTTCTTTTGCCAAATCCAAAATATCTCACTTTCGTTTCACTGCTCTGCTTAATTCTTAATTTCGCATTGAAGTATTCCATTAAAATTTCGTAATGCGATCTATTATTAACCGAAATGTTTTGTATCTCCTGGTATATGTGTTCGACTTCCTCGTCCGGATATGTCTTTTTCGAGTATATATATGTTTAACTTGCATACTGTATCTTTGTTAGTACCCGTGCTATTGTGTCTGAAATTCCTTCAATTCATGTGAGAATTTTATCCAGACCCGCCGCTTATGGGTCTGCCTTTTTCTTATTCTTTGAAGTAGAATGTGTCCTGACGGTAGTTCCAAGTGTTCCCCTTCTTTCCATTCTTCCTCCACTCTTCTCATAATCTTATTGTGCCCCACATAATCCATATACACATACACCTATTGGTCTAATGGTTAGCCTTGCTGACTACGCATCGGGGATTCCGGGATGCCGGGTTCGATTCCCGGCGCTGCCAAGTATTTTTCTAAGGCGTAGGCGTGCGCGTTTGGAACGGTTCCAACCCAGCATCAATTTGGGAGATCCTATGAATAATGTATAGTGGCAATCACAGTGAGAGCTTATGCTCTAGTCTCCGAATCCGTCAGGTCAGCATGGAAGCAGTAGACCAATGTCATCTCTCCCGGGAGAGGTCTCATCCATTAGTGGATCGAATATGGCTGCGATTTATTATATATATGTGTGTGTCTTACCTGTGATGATATACGGCTGTGAAACTTGGACATTGAATGCGGAAGCAACTCAAAGATTGTCACAGATAGAGAAATGGAGGCATGCATGCTAGTAATAACCAGGGGGACAAAAAGCCACGAATGATGAAGCGCACAACCAAATGTAGTCTATATAATCAAGACTGAAGAAGATGGAGATGGGACGGCCACTCAGCTTGACGAACAGTCGGGAGATGCACGCATTGGGTTTCTCGAGAAAAGGAAAAAAACGTTCGCTGTAATCCTTTCGAAGTTTGAAGTTCAATTTTGGGCAAATGAAGAATAGTGACGAAATACTATTTATTCAAAAATATTTCAGAGTCCAAGAAACTAGATATTCGAAATAATGCTAATCTGAAATATGTATCATCTTTACCTATTGCATTTTTTAAACTTCACCGTGGATATGCCATTCAGGTTGCTGGAACTCTCCTTACAGGAAATAACTTTGTACAAAATTGAGTGTTTGCTGCTGAATGTAGTTGCGAGGCCAGATTTCCAAATCTGTTCAATGACCTTACGGTCAGACATTGCTATCGGACATGTTGTAAAAGAGGATACTCATGAAACAAATACTAAAGCCCGCTTGTTCAAACAACCACACATCCAATCTTTGTGACAAAATTACGTAATGGGCAGAGTATTAACGAAGTATTTGGGATTTTCATCCAAATTAAATGTTTCCTTATCGTATGAAAATATACACATGCAAACTGTTATACACTCAGGTTGAATAAATTTTCTTGACTCCCTTATTTATTTATATCAGGTTCAATCTCTAATATGGATTCTAGAGCGTTCAGTTCATTGTAATTAATCGGAAAGCTTCTTTAGGCGTGGTTTTCATCGTAATGAAATTCCAGTATTTGCAGATTCTTAAACTTTCTATATTGAACTGATACACGGAGTACCGTCATCTTTCCTGTATTGGAATCCCACATATCCATCAACTCTTTACTAAGAGTGGAAGGGTATGTGCTGCGATATATAAAATGCTTCCTGCCAATTCCCGCATTGCTGGCGTGGTGAGTCCTAATCAACATTAAATCACTCACTGTGATATGGTGTTCCGTACGATCCTTTATCTTTTGACTTTTTCTCTTCTAGTCTCTTTTTCTTTTCTCCATCCACCGCGTTAGACTGAAGGTAATAAGATGTTGTTTGCTTAACCTTTAATCCTCTCTCCTCCATTAACACATTTGTTGGACAGAAAGCAAGAACTTTTATCGCCGAGAACAGCTTAAGGGAGCTTTTGGTGTGCTGTATATTAATCTAAACACTTTAACATTGCAGGTATTTGACCACAAATCTCATAACTGAATCCTTATACGTTCAATTATAAGAACATCTGCCCTTTCTGGCCCGTACCTTTCCCACTACCAACAAAAAGGTTCTTTGGATTCTTCAAATGAACAAACTGTAATCGACTAGTGAAGGATTACAATCCGCTTATGGCACATAACGTAGTACGTCATTAACGTTGTTCAAAATTGTCAAATTAGTGGTCATTCCAATTATAGAAACTCTATGGCCACCTATAAACTTTTAAAAACCAAGAAAGGGCTACAATATATGATTGTCCACGATAATTTTTATTGTGTTAAAATACATCCATCTGTAGATATTAGGGTTGGTATCAGTTTCTCTAACCTATGCCGTATTTTCATAAATAGTATTTCTTGTCTGTTAATCAAATGTTTTTCCTTGGACACTTATTCATTGTAGTAAGGCCTTCCAGTAATGTGATCGCATCTGCTTGTTGTAAATTATCTTTTGTCGAAATGAAATATAAACAAGGTTCCTTAACAAATGCATAAGTATTTTGAGTGAGAATTTTGACATTGTGAAACGAAGGTTCACCCGATATATACGACTTGTAACATTAGTAAATATTTAATTCAAAATTGTACCTTGCATTTCTGATCTCAAAATTCCTGACAAATGTGGGAGACTTTCTATGAGGAATGTAACGTCTTTCTTTCGATAAGAACATGTGTATAATGCATAATCATAGTTCCATCAACCTGGTCAGACGCCGAAAAGAATTTTAGATTAATTCTGTTCGCTTTCATCGGATAGAGAAAGCAAAGTTGAAGATTCGACATATACCTACAAAAAGACCAAAGGTAATACGAAACAAGAAAATGCGCAAGGAAAACTAGTCTCCTTACATTAGCGTCGTATTTAGTAAATATTTTAGACAGTCCTGAAAACTTAATAATTTCATTCGTTGTAGATAATGTTTCGAGTTCAAGAAAACTTGAGTGAAAGGGATATACGTAAACTGGTTATGAGTGTTACAGTGATAATTATTGATTCAATAGTAAAATTTATTTTAATTGAATATAATGAAATGGGAAATTTGGAACGTTATTATTAACTATTCAACCTTTATATGAATGCCAATTAACTTCTGCAGCACACATACATAAAACAGACGTCATTTTTGGTAGATAAAAGAAAATTACGTTGATATAATGAAATATACGACGCTATTAGGGACATTTTAATCTTTTACTTGACGTAACTCTGTGATGTCTCATTCACTAGTTTCTGACGACACACTATGACTGTGGGATTATGTTTCTGACGACACGTTTTGGATTGTGACTATGGGATTATGTCCAATCATGATTAAAGGAAACACTGAACTTATCAGATTCAACTGTTGCGTCTATCTGTCTTGCTCTCTCTCTCACACACACATTCTTTTGTTTCTTTCTAAAATGTGGCTAAAGAACTAGAAGCATGGGGTTCAAACGATGGTTTTAAAACACATTGGTCAATCGATATATATTTTTACTTACATAGCTACCGGAATCAGCTATCTCTGGTGATATTTTGTACCTGTCGTATTGTTTGATGCATTTACTCGTCATTTCGACGTCTTTAGAAGCAATTTTTACCAAATAATTTCTTTTTCACACGAATGTTCTGCTTGGGGTGTTGATTAAATACCGAGGTCAGAGGTGATATGCTTATACAACAATGTATGCGGGAAGTGATATCACTTACCTATAAAGAGTTAGAAAATAATTCAATTAGGAAGTAAGAAAGTCACCAAACATGCATGGTACTCTTAATTACTTTTTTAATATCACTCAAACTTCTCTTACACCAGATACTTTAAAGAATTTTTATCCGAATTTCAGACGAAACATCATGGACAAGTCAGTATACTTGCTTATCCTTTTTGTTGTGATGTATGTGGATATAAATGTATTCAAAAGGATTATTTAAAAAAACACATGGTAATACATACAGGGGACAGGCCATTTGAGTGTGAAACTTGCGGATGTAAATATACTCGAAAATTTGATTTGGAAAATCACATGAGAATACATACAGGTGACAGACCTTTTGAGTGTAAAATTTGCGGATATAAATTTTCTCGACAGAAAAATTTCAAACGTCACACTATGCAACATACAGGGGAGAGGCTTTTATGTGAAATTTGTGGATCTAAATTTGTTACGAAGGATGATTTGAACCGTCATATTATAAGACATATAGAAGAGTGGCCTTTTGAATGTGAAATATGCGGAAAGAAATTTACTCACGAGCGTGTGTTGAAAAAACACAAAATAATACATACAGGAGACAGACCTTTTCAGTGTGAAACTTGCGGATATAAATTTACTCGAAAGGGTGATTTGAAAAGTCACGTGATAGCACATATAGGAGAGAGACATTTTGAATGTAGTGTGTGCCGATATAAATTTATTCATAAGAGTAATTTGAAAACGCACATGGTAATACATACTGGGGACCGGCCTTTTGAATGTGGAATATGCGGATATAAATGTTCTCAAAGATTTCGTTTGAAAAGCCACTCTGTCATTCACGCAACGGAGTTGTCTTTTGAATGTGAAACTTGTGGATATAAATGTACTCGAAAGGATCGTTTGAAAATTCACATGAAAAACCATACTGAGGAGTGGGCCTTAGAATGTGAGATTTGTCGATATAAATGTACTAAAAAGGGTTATTTGAAAAAACACATGACAATGCACACAAGAAACGGGCCTTTTCAGTGTGAAATTTGCGGATATAAATGTTCTCAAAAATATCTCCTCAAACGTCACATTATGCGACATACAGGAGAGAGGCATTTTGAGTGTGAAATATGCGGATCTAATTTTACTGAAAAACATGATTTGAAACGCCACATTAAAAGGCATACAGGGGAGAGGCCCTTTGAGTGTGAAATATGCGGATCTAATTTTACTGAAAGACATGATTTGAAACGCCACATTAAAAGGCATACAGGGGAGTAGCCTTTTGTATGTGAAATTTGCAGATATAAATATACTAAAAGGGGTCATTTAAACAATTCATACAGAGGAAAGGCCGTTTTATATGCATTGTGCAAATATATTTTTTTGTTTAAAAATATAATTTCAAAAGTCACATAAGCATAGAGGTAAGTACATTTTTTGGTGTGAAATATGTTGATATAACGTAGTGCTGTTAACGCCCATAAAATTCATTTTATCTTATGTAGATATAATTGTATTTAAAACAGATTTTGAAAGAGCACAATATGTGAGAGGGGGCGTTGCTGTGGGAAAATGCGGATACATGTAGCCGTAAATTACTACTTTCACAGGAGATATGATAATGTAAACTATCAACAGGCTTCTTCAATACAGATATAAATTTTCTGTAAAACAGTAGAAGGGAGTTCTGATGAAATATCATAAGTGTTATTTCGCCATTAAATTTTCAGATATAATTGCATGTAATTGTCATTGTGAAAATAACGGCGTAGATCCCTTAGAAATGTAGTTCCTTCCCAAAATAACTGATTGAGTAATTAGAACTAAAAATACAAAATATTGTTTTTAAATTGTAATACTTGTACTTTCTTATTACTCAGCTATTTTTAATTTTCACCAATTTACAGAGTTTCATGTTGCAAACATAGATTGATGTATCAAACGTTACAATAAAATGCATTAAAATATTTAATGACCATAAGTTGAATGGTATCATTCATTGCATAATCTGAACATGAATTTGTAATGTAGATACTACCAATCACAGTTAAGAATTAACTTTGGTTTATCCTTATTTTAAGAGGACTCGTGGCTCCAGCCCTTCCATTTCTAACAGTTTTCAAAACATTTCAAGTTCTAAGAGTATTATCAAAAATGTAAATTCATAGCGCACTGGAATTTACGAATTAATATGGAATGCAATGAATGATATTATGGAATGGTCAGCGATCTCGAGATCGTATCCGTTGACGAGTGATACTTTTTCAAATATTATGACGTCATTATTTAATTGAAGCCTGAGCACTCATCAATCTACAAGATTTCGGGATCGCTGTCCATTGCATTTCATAGTAATTTGTACATTCTAGTGCGCTATGAATTCATATTTTCGATAGTACTCTTAGTTTTTAAAATATCACTTTTAGTACTCTTAGATTTTTAATAAAAAATGAAAATGTGATTAAATCATGGCATGAGTCGTGAGAGTAGCTTTGTGTTTACGGTTCAGCAACATTTTTTATCCTCTATGCTGTTTGGATTTAGTCTTTTTTTCTGTCTGGCGATTTAGTCCAGACAGTAAGTTACTGTACCTCTAACTCAACAATCATGTTCAAATCTTGCTCCAGCTGTAACTTTTTCCTTAATAGCGAAATCAACACCGTATGTTTTGTGTATTTAACACAAAAAGTGGTAGTCACGTTGAGACGCCGAATCGTGTTGAATTAACCAACTATTTTTACTGTGCATCAAGTAGACACCATTCTTCGTTGCTTTAGTACATTCTTGAGCACTTATTGCATTCTACCCTCTCTCTCCAATTCTGAAGCTTTTTTTAGTGATTACACTAGATTAATCGTCGTATATTGTTTCATAACGTAACAGATGACAACCTGTATTCATGTAATTCTCTCATACTCCATACATACAAAAAAGTAAATGCTAATCGTATTACCTTCTCACATTTATTACATTTGTATTACCTTCGTTTACAAACAGCAAAAAGCTGTTTAAGCAAAGTTTAAATTTGGTGATATTTTCAGTACTTGCCACCACTTTTCAACGTTTGAACAACGTTGTCGATGTCTGCCCTTCTAAGCAAAATTTCAGTAAATCATTCTACAACTACTTTGCAAACAATTCAATAGTTGGTCCTATGAATCTTCAACGATTTTATAACCATCTTTCCTCCAAAATGCAACGAACTCTTCCAACCATAAGAATTGAAGCTTTCCTGGCGGCGAATATAATACAGATGTTCTCGGGATATCAGCCAGGTGAAGTCCGACGATAGAGCCGACGTTTCAAGAACAGACATTGTTCTCATCTTCAGGGCAAGTATACTGAGACCAGTTCATGTGTACTATATATAGTAACGGTAGGGGGCGGAGCTTAAGAATCTGTGTCTCTGATTGGTTGGCCTA
>JAGDQP010022168.1:6171-30796 GCA_022664845.1 Lepisma saccharinum
ACACACACACACACACACACATATATATATATATATATATATATGCGTATGTGCGTTTCTTTGCTTACATGCAGAGCAAAGCATGGCGTACAGAAAGACTCAGAGATTTTATGACCTTCTGACTACATACGTCGAATGACAAGTCAAAGAAAGCATTTCTTTTATTGTCTATTTCTATTTTTCCATTATGTTTTCTATCTTGTTGAACACATCAACTCGGAATGTAGCAAACTGTCTTTTATTCAGACATATCTATGTATTCATATATACAGAGTGTATCAGAATTCGACCGATAAATTTTTAAAGGTCAATTCCTGACGCCAAACGAAGAAAAAAAAATCTTTATCATTTATTGAATTTCACTTCATTTTCCAGATACAGGGTTTCCAACTTGAAGCCTAAAATCTACTTCTTTGAATGATAAACAAAATAAATATCCTTTGAAAGAACATTAACGATAAATTATGGCATAATTTAGTTTAGGGAATCGATTTGTATCAATATTATAAGTTAAAATATTATATCATCGCCTATAAGTGTTGCCAACCTAGTATTATTTTTTTTCCAAACGGCACTAATTTAATGGGATATTTTGTTTTCCATATTGATAACAAATATCAATTCTGAAACTTAGAATGCAGTGTTGCAAACTTGTACGAACTGAAATGTTCAAAACGACCTTCAGTTTCCGTATATTATTCACAATTTGCAACACTGTGCTTCACCAGGAAACACAAAATAATCCAATAAACTGACGAGGTGTTGCTTGAAAAACAAACACTATGTATTAGGTTGGCAACACCGCCAAACCGATGATATCACATTTTACCATATGAATACCAGTTAAGTCTAAAAACGTAATCACCATGCACGTTTATGGTTATCGACATATATTCATTGATGTTATGAAAATATGTTCTTGTATGCATCTTGAATAAAGAAAAACACAACTTTCTGGCAATCCTGATTATAACATTATGGAAGTATACACTTCCTTCTTGAGACTGCACTCCACAACTGAATATAGAAAATGACTTAAGAGGGCTCCTCGCTCCACCCCACCCTCATTTTTAACATTTTTCAAACCATTTCAAAAACTAAGAGTGCTATCAAAACTTCTAAGTTCATAGCGCACTAGAACTTACAAATTAGTATGAAATACAATGGACAACGATCTCGAAATCTTGTCGATTGATGGGCAAATTTGATGGGCCAAGAGATCAAAAGTAACTTTTATCAGATAAATGCTTGAAATCCCTTTGTGTAAATAATTTATCATAAAAACAAGTCCCTTTCTTTAACGGCTTAAACAAAAGAAATAACAGAAATACAGAATAACCGTGTGCTCAAAATTCAATAAATAGGTTTAAGAACAAACGGACAAGGAAGGTGCAGTAGTGGTGATGGAAAAATGGTGGTATGAAGAAAAGCTTAGTCAGTTGGATGATAGTACCGAGATCGTAGCGGAAGTAGGAAAAGACGAGGAGAATAGGATAAGAAGATAGGTGATGGAGGAAGCCAAATTAAAAGTTTTTCAAAGTTTCTTGATGATGTGGGAAGGATATCGAAGATGAAAGGTTTTCCGAAAATGCATAAGAAAAAGTCTCTTTTGGAGTGTAGGAGGAATTTAATTGAAGACTTGGGAAAGAAGATTAAAAGGATCGTAGAAGCTCTGAGAGAAGATCAGGAAAACAGAAGTGTGGTTAATTCGGCAGAAGTGAAGAAAACGAAAAGAAAGGACTGTTCAGTGTAAACGTAAAAAGTATATTTCCCAGTCTTAAGAGAGAAATTCTGAGAGTAGTGGACAGTGTGATGAAAGACAGGAAAATTGAGAACTGGGACAAGGATGGAATTGTGGGACAATAGTTTCTGCAAGGTAAGTGACAGGATAGTGAAAATGAAGCACGGTCTAAGCATTGGTTATTGTATATGTCCGGTAATAACGCATCTGATAATGAAAAAAAAAAAACGTGATAAACACAGTAATCTATCATTAACTTTTGCTTGTAGGTACGTAAACGATTGTTTTGGAGTGTGGAAAGGCATTAGAAGACAATTAGAGAACTTCATTAAAGAGATGACTGATGAGCAAAAGGGGAAATATATTGGCGAGAGAAATGGAAGAAGATGGTGTGTTCCAGAAGAATTGTGCAGCGGTCGTATACACAAGATTTTTTTTTTTTTTTAGAACTGCCTTCAGAGTTGCAGGGCTGCGGAGAACCCACTTGGAAACTTCTCCAGTACAGTAACTTTTGCGTATGCCCACCGCTAACGTCGCCCAGCTCCCTTCGGACGCACCCCACCATGCACCCCTCTCTATTGCATCATACCCTAGTGGGTTTTTAGTGGCTTCTTTTAAAATTATAAATCACAACTTTTTATTAAATTTCCTTTTATGTATTTACATAAAAAACAAAAACTTTTATTTTTTAAAAAAAAAAAATATATGTAAAAATTCGACGCCGGGATTTTTAATCCGGAACCTTTGCATCAGCTTTCCGACGCCTTAATCGCAAGACCAAACTGCAGCTGCCGGATTCAGCGCTTCTCGCTGTTAGTTACTTATAGTTCAGGCTACGCGAGAGTGGACTATTCGTACCGCAAGTGTTTCCACATGAGTTGAAAAGCCCTGCAGGTAGTTCTGAAAAAATAAATATTGCGTCGTATACTACCATAGTAGAAGTGACGTCGACGGGGGAACAAAAGTGAATTTCATTAGGAATATGGAAGAAAGGATTCCTATGATAGATATGGAGGAGGAATAAAAGGAGAAAGACTGGAAAGACTATGGGAACAGCTGAAAGAGAATGGTTACGGTTACCAGGACAGGAAGAGGACTAGGAGGGAAAAGGAAAACTAGAAAGGAAGATAATGAAGGAGACAAGAAGCACGGATGGCACGGCATAGACAGTGCAGAGGAGATCACAGAGAAGATCAGGAAAATTCTAGAGAGAAAGGATTACGACATACAGGAAGGGCGGCATGAGGATATTATATATCGTTAGGAGATAGAAGATGGAATCAACAGCAGACTCGCGACAAAAAGGGGTTATACCATATGAAGTGCCGTGTGGGGTGTGCGATATGGTATATATGAGGGAAACCAAAAAGAGGCTACAAGAATGTTTAAAGCAACATAAGGATGATGCCAGATTAAGGAGAGACACTAATGCTATTTTCAAGCACGTTAGTGAAACGCATCATGAAGTAAATTGGGAAAAAGCAACAGCAGTAGAGCAAGAATGTAGGCAGTTAGTTAGAAAGCGGGAAGAAGCGAAAAGGATAAGAGAAGACTATGAACTGGGACAGTGAATATGGAATTAATGAAGAGTGGGAGGACATTTTGAAAAGGGAAGGAGGAGGGAAAAGTGAAGGATATGAGGACACTAACCAGCAATTCTTGTAGTGGTTCCTTATAGTGTTAATGTTTACTTATTTATTTGTATATAAAACTTTTATTTCGACATAATTGTTAGTTTATTATTTATTTATTACTCTATTTTTATTTCGTTGAAAGGTTATGAACTTTGTAGACTTATTCATTGAATTTTGAACCCTTCAGTTATTCTGTACTTCTGTTATTTTTGTTCTTTTGTTTAAGCCGATATAGAAAGGGGCTTGTTTTTGTGAGAAACCATTTATACGAAGGAATTTCCAGCATTTATCTGATAAAAGTTGTTTTTGTCTCTTGGCTCATCGAAATTGACAGGCGAATTGCAGGTGCGCTCGCCCGAGGGGAGGGCAGCGCTAGGGGATGAAAAGTTAACTTTTAATTAGTACTGACCCCTAATTGGTGGAAAGTAAAAGGCGATCTCCTTTCTTGTTTGCGTAAGTCATTTTCTATGTTTAGTTGTAGAGTACAGTCTGAAGAAGGAGGTGGTATACTTCCGAACTGTTACACTTTAGTTTCATTTTGTTATTAAAACCTTGTCAGAAACCTGTGTTTTTCTTTATTTAAATATCCACTGTGTTTACTATTGTTATGAGTTGATTTTGTACTCCAAGTTGGAAAACCTATATCTCGAAAAAAGATTCAACGAATTATTTTTTTTTAGCTAAGATAACATTTTTTTCTTTCTTTGTATCAGGAACGTATATGCTACAATTAGAATCCAAATATTAGGCAAAATGACCATGCGTTAAGGTTAAGGATATTATAAACAAGGGAGGCGGAACCCAGTCGGAAAACTGTGAACATGGGCTACTACGAGGCTTCAGCACCGATGCGGATTTAAATTGGACTCGCCGAAACCTTTCCAACGATACCTCAATCATCTTTGTAGTTCTAGTAGTTCCTGAGTTGAAAGTACTCGAGATACTGACATAGCGGTGATATAGGTCTTCTCACCTTTGGTGGTGGTGAAGTCTAAAAGGACTTTATCAAAGTTTAATGTGGTCTTACAAAGCTATTAATTCGTATTTTCATGCTTTTAATCAAATCTTAATAGTTTTTCTATTGTAACCCATAATGTTGAAAGAAGAGATACCTGAATGTTTTGGATCCAAGTGCATTCGAGAAAGCAGTATGTCCACACTGGGTTACTTAACAATAGAAGTCTCTTTAATGAGTGTATTTTGTTAAACAGTGCGTTAAAAAGATTCGTGTATCTTGATGATACAAAAGTTAATAACACAATAAGCGACTTTGAAATATACAAGGGTTACTTACTAAATCACAACTACTTTCTGCCAGGCAAAAACATAGTAAGTGGAAAAGATACATGTGACTAAAACGCAAAATATTAAACCAAATGAGGATACTTCGAGTATGGTATGGTTACAAGTGAGATGCCAAGGACGATAGGAAAACAGTTTCACTTCTCGTTGCAAGCAAGGGCGCCGATCCAGGAGGAAGGGGCTTTGGGGGCCCTGCCCCCCCCCCCCCCCCAAAGTTGAAGTGAGCCTCCCTAATGGGGGGGGGGCCACATGATAAGGTGAAGTCGATTCTCCTATTTCTGCAGTACATGATAATTCGTTTTCCCCTTCTACTACGCTTATGTCCCTTTGGAAAATCTATTTCATTGATAAATTCCTCCCTGGAACTTGTGTGCTACAGTACTTATATAAATTACATCACGTATAATACTCCCTCGACTGGTTAAAGGAGTTAATTCGTGCATTGCTTGTGTTGTTTCTGGAGTTTCGTGCATAACATCGATCAAGACCATTTAGTAAAAAAAAGAAAAAATGAAAACGTATTTTCTGTCGTTTATCCCTCGGAACACCAAGATGGGGAAGAACGGGTCAAAAATAATATTTTTGTCCATTAGTCATTAAATGGAAGAGTGAAATTCTGTGTACTCCGCATACTGTCAGTAATGTAATCGCTTCATTTGCAAGAATCAGAATACAACAGATACGGTGTGCTTTACATGTGAGAATGAAAGAGGAAGGTAGTTTGATTGTGATAGTTTTATATGTCGTACTTTATATGTGTAAATAAGTAAGAGACTCATGGTACCTTTGCAAGGTTAATATGATGCATTAGTTTTTTCTGTGTGTTTCATTATTTTGTAGTATTTACTTGCAAAAATAAAATGCAATAAATACTATACAATGAATACACCCATACTCTAAAATACTTTGATTTTGCACAAGTACTTTATTTGATACGAGAAATATACATGCTTCGAAAATGACTCATCTTGACGTTCCGTGAGATGAAATTATCTTGGCGTTCCGAGGGTTAAGGATCATTCATATACAAATATAATTTAAGAAAAATAAATATATACAAGAAAAATAAGCGACAATAAGAACTCACAAAAGTAGGAGTAGACTTGCACTTGGAAATATATCCTTCAAACTGCTGTTTGGATGCAATTATTGTTTGCCGTTAATACCGTAATTTTGAGTTTCTAATATAACTTATAGATAGGGAAACTATATACAGCGAAAAAAAAATGATTTGGACAAGTTCGACAAAGAGGAAATCAGACTATCACACGTAAATCATGGACCATTTCGAAATCTCTTGCCCTTTTATGATAATTTGGATACCTTGGATAATTTGGACAGAATACTTAAGAAATAACTACCACTCGATACACCTGGAAGGTAACAGGCAACGAAAGAGTGAACTAGAAATGAACTATGTACATTCATCGCAAAAAACAGTATTAGGACAACCCAATACACTATTCCCGAAATAAATGTTCTAGGTGTCCTTTTGTGTACAAGAGCACTCTGTGTGGTGTATTGAAACAATCCACACGGTGTCAGGCAAGCCAAGCTTGTTGGAAAGTCATGATTTACCGTTGGATACATAAAAAAGCAACATAAACAGAGCAATTATTTCGGAATAGAATCAGTTGTAGCCAACCAAAAAAACTAACTGCCCGGAATGAAACTTGCATTCTTCATTCTGTGAACAATACTCAAAGAATTAGTGCTAAAGATTTGGCTACTTCACTCGCCTAGAATATGTAAGTTAATGTTAGTAATTCATTGAACACCCCAAAATTCTTTGAAACAATTGGGATTTAGAAGATGTGTATCCAGGGTATGAATACTGGCCACTCTATTAGTAATTACACAACCCCAAATCTTAACAGAACCTCCAACATTTTTATCAGTTAAAACAGTGTTCTGCTTTCTGAAAGCTTCATTCTTCTTTCGCCACACGTCCTGATATCTATCACTACAATACAAGTTTATCTTCGTCTCATCGTAGAAAAACTTTTTCCAAAATTCCAGGCACTCACATTGATATTTCTTGGAAAATTAGAACTTCTTCTTTCTGTTTTCTTCTGATATGCATGTTTTGTTTCTGATTACACATCTTCTGAATCCCAATTTTTTTGTTCACGTCTACACATCTGTAACATTAACTTGCATATCCTAGGCAAGTGAAGTAACCAAATTTTTAACACTAATTCTTTTAGTTTTGTTCACAGAATGAAGAATGTAGGTTTCATTCCGGGCAGTTAGTTTTCTTAGTTGACCAGAACGAATCCCCAATAATTATTCTGTTTTGTGTTTCTATATGGTGTATCTAACGGTAGAGCATGGCTTTCCAACAAGTTTGGCTATGTCTCAGTACCTTTTACCATCCGCACGTAATTTGAAATTAAGGTGAGCAGTTCCAATGTTGTTCAACTCAATTTGTTCCCCATGCTGCTTCTTTATGCCTGACACGGTGTGGATGCTTCAATACACCACGCAGAGTACATTTGTACACACAAGAATTCCTAGAACATTTATTTCGAGAGTAGTATGGGGTTGCCCAAATACATTTTTTGCCATGAATTTACGTTGTTATCATCCATTCGTTGCCTGTTACCTTGCAGGTGTATCGAGTACTAGTTATTCCTATACCATTCTATCTGGCTCAAGCTGGAATAGGATAGGACAAGAGTGGGAAAGCTGTCGACCAGGGCATTACTTAAATTACCATCTCAGTATTGTGAAACTTACGGAAACTCTGCAAACCTCTGTCAAGATGTGCGGCCGCAAACTTTGAAGTTCTTTGAACCCACATGTCTACCCATTGTGGACCCAAAGTCCGTGAAGTTACCACAAGGACTAGATTTGTATTGTTTTTCAGGTTTTTTGTGATTTTTTTTTTTTGTATGAATAACTAACGCTATTTCGTCATACAGAATTTTCTTGGTTGAAAGAAGGAAGTGCTGAATATCTTTTTAAGTGTATTTTCATGTGTGGTTATATTATTTAACAAAAACAAAAAATAATCAATGCCATATTTGTCGACAGTGACTACATGCAAGTTCATGTACAAGGGTGTATAAAGTGTGTTGCATACAAAGTCTATTTTCTTCGGACCTATCGCTGGAGTTCAATATACACGGGTTCAACATATAATATTGCTTCTCTTTAATAAGTTAACTCATTGTCTAGGGAAAAAATTCATTAGCAGGAGTCTGGTCATAAGCATATATCTGTCTAATGTAGAGAATTTTTGACAAGTGTTAGTTAATGTCTAATAATGACGTCCGGTAAGGTAGATGTAGGTATTTCATGCTCAAGACAAACGAAAATACTATTAGATATTAAATGTGGAAAATGCACGCGGGTTCTTAGAAATGGTGTAATTTGTGATTACTGTGATAAATGGTATCACTTTTCTAAATGTTCTGAAATTAGCAAGGACGAGGCCCCCCAACTAACATGGGTATGTAAGCTATGTGTAGGTAAGCAGAATACGGTCAACTATGAAACAATGCAAAGTAAGATAAATAGTGAAGAACAAAAAGAGATAGAAAATGTTATTCTGAAACTGACGGAAGAAATTGAGTCGTTGAGGGCGGTAAATGCCCTTCTTCAACAGCAACTAGAAATACTAGAGGGTGCTAATACAAATAGTAGTAATTTTATTGCAGACAATATTTGGCCTCCTCTGCCTGGAAAAACAAGTGATACCTCAAGAGGTATGTGGAGCGCAATGGCTAAGAGTAGAAAAAAATCTGAGAACCATAAAGACGAGGTTAAAATGAACATATCAAAAAATAACAGTATTCCGGTCCCTGATGAGGACATGTTAAATGAATCAACTAGCAGAACAGAAAGTGAGGTTCCGGTAAACAAAGGAATTGGTAAACGAAATGATGTTTCGGTTAATACTGGTGTTATTAAGTTCTACGGAGATAGTCAAGGAAAAAGGGTAACACAAAAAATTATTAATCAAAGCAATAGCAAAATAACTAGTACTATAAAACCAGGAGCGATTTTTGCGGACATAAGTAAGGAAGTCCCACATGAGTGTAAAGGTATGGGCTTGAACGAGCTTGTGGTCTTCTTAGCAGGGACAAATGATATTGCAAAAAATCAAGCGAAAGGGTTCTTGCAGGATTTAAGAAAACAACTGCCAAATGTTGTTGTGTACAAATGTACTTATATTTACAATTTCGCATCGATTTGATTTACCACCTTGGTCGTCTGTCAATAAAGAAGTGGAACGCGTGAACAAAGAAATCTATAGGTTAGCTAAGCATCTTAAAAATGTTTATCTGGTGGACTTAAATCATATCGGTAGAAGGTTCTACACAAATCATGGATTCCATCTTAATAATATAGGTAAGAGATATGTAAGTACAGAAATATTAAAGGTAGCACAGAAAATAGATGCTGATATGAACCGAAGGGTAATAGAAATGCACGGACGTGAGCAGGGAAACAGGATGGAGAATCTGGCTTCATAGATGGGTGTATGTCAATATGGAGTCAGATAAATAAATCGAATCTAGCACACCCATTGCAGTATAACTTACAAGATCTGGCGAACGAAATTCGAAATAACCCAACCAATAATATAAATCTGGATACTATGTCTGTTAAACCCATCCTACTTTTACATCTTAATTTACAATCCATTAGAAATAAGCTCTCTGAATTAGATATATTTTTAGACGAATTTCCTTGTCATATATTGTGCATTAATGAACACTGGCTATCGAAAGACGAAATTAACCTGTATATACCTGCAAATTACAAGCTAGCTACAATATATTGTAGAAAAACACTTAGTCATGGAGGAGTTTCTATTTACGTCAAATCTGATATAACTAACTACAAAATCTTAGATGTTGATAATTATAGTATGGATGAAGTATTTGAGGTAACTGGTATCCTGTTTAGCACTATAAAGTTAATAGTTTTATCCATATATCGAACTCCTGACTCTGATGCTAGTGTGTTCATAACGCAATGGGAAAAACTTACAAAATATATTGAAAGATATAAGCATTATAAGGTCGTATATATGGGGGATATAAATATTAATGTACTAAATGATACTCCCACAAAAAATGTACTTGGTGACACGCTTAGATCTCTAGACTATTATTATATCAATGATCAACCAACAAGGAAGAAATCATGCTATCACCAATATGCAGAAACCTGAGTTAGCTTGTGGTACTATAGAACAGCACTTATCAGATCACGAGGCCTCTGGCTTACTATTACTGTTCCACGAAACGATAAAATTACGACTAAACAAATAAGTTATAGACTGTTACATGAAACTAATATTATGTTACTAAGGACTAAGCTAAATGAACTTGATGTACATGAAGTTTTAAGTTGCAATAATGTATCTGAAGCTTGGAAGTTATTTGTGTGGGGTATGTCTAATAGGTTGAATGAGTGTTGTCCAAGGAAGGTTAAAACTGTTAATGAGGGTATGTCAAAACAGAATAAGCTGCATTTAAATTGGTTTACGACAAAACTGGCCGAATTGAGGGAGAAAGTCATTAGGTTATATTATATAGCGAAAGAAGGTAACATAACAGATAAGGAAAAATACAAAAAAATAAGACAACTTTACAGAAAGGAAATTAGGTTAGCCAAAATAGAAGCTAATGAAGAAGTCATATCCAATTCTCATGATAAGTGCAAAGCTGCTTGGTCTGTGATTAAACATGAAACAGGGAATAGGCTATCTAATGAATGTATAACTATAACTCCGGATGAATTTAACGAACATTTTATAAATAGTGCACAGCGTGCTGGATCTACCTACTGTAATAACACTGACAACAGAAACCAGTATAAAAACTATTTACTTAGACAGAATATACCCACAGAGCGATAGTTTAGTTTTTAATGGATTGATATTACTCCTGAACAAATACTGAAAATAATTCTTAATATGCGAAACTCTCATAGTGAAGATTACTACGGATCATCAAATTTTATACTGAAGCAAATAATACACACAATTATCTATCCTGTTACATATCTCGTTAATTGGACACTCCTTGAAGGTACTTTCCCTGATTGTCTTAAAATTACCATAACTATACCTATTCATAAAAAAGGAGATAAAAGCGATCCGAATAATTATAGTCCGATTTCTCTCGTGCCAATATTTTCTAAAGTTATTGAACAATGTATGAAAATGCAGTTGTCAAGGTACTTTGAACATAATAATGTTTTAAATATGTCGCAATATGGATTTAGAACTGGTCTTTCCACTATAAAAGCAGTTGAATCAGTTGTTTCAGAAATAATAAGAGGGTTTGAATCTCGCTCTTACACCTGCGTCACTCTAGTTGATTTAAGCAAAGCATTTGATAGTGTCTCACATGATATTCTAACATCAAAATTACAGTTTTATGGTATCCAGAGTTATGAACTCAATTTAATTAATCGTATCTCACTAATAGACATCAAACTGTTAAAATTATGAATGTAAAGTCAGAAGAATTAATCATACAAACTGGAGTACCGCAGGGCTCGGTTCTTGGTCCTTTTCTCTTTGTTGTATATATGAATGATTTGCCTAGTTGTTTACCACATAAATCTGTTTTGTATGCTGATGATACCACCTTTATTACAAATGCAGAAAACAGAAAGTCACTACAAGAAAAAAATAAAGAAATGATAATAGCGTCCTCAAGTTGTTTTTTGCATAATGAACTAACCTTGAATGCTGCAAAAACTGTTGCACTCTATTTCAATTTGAACCACGAAAATGCTAATGATAGTAATATTGAATCTGTCAAACTTTTGGGTATATATATATATGGATGCAAAACTAAATTGGAATAGACATACTGACGAAATGTGTAAAAAACTTGCTAAAGTTTTATATATGCTCCGAAAGTTAAAGACATCTGTAGGAGAAGACCTATTGATCTCTGCGTATTATGCTTTTTTTCATCCCCATCTACTATATGGTAACTTATTTTTGGGAAATTCTAAAGGGGCTTTAAATGTATTTAAATGGCAAAAGAAAGCGGTTAGATGTATAAAGGGTGTATCTGATAGAGTATCTTGTAAAAAATTATATAGTGAATATAAAATAATGACTGTACCATCGATATTTGTATACCAGAGTTTAATGTATGTCAAAGAAAACTATGCTCAAAGTACAAGACGTACCGATATCCATGACTATAATACAAGACAGAAAGATAATATGGATACGCCGTATGTAAGACTAAGTAAGACGCAACATAGTTATAGGTACTGTGGAGTGAAATATTTTAATTTGTTACCGTCATTTATTCGTGACATGAATCAGAAAAGGTTTGACAGCTATATTAAAAATATGCTTAAAAATAGTTGCCTATATAGTGTAGGTGAATTTGAAACTTATTTAAGGGACCATTATTAAACTACGTACATATTGTATAATCTTAAATTTTATTGTATAATTCTATATTTTATTGTATTTTTTCTATGACGAAGTCTATTACAACTGTAAATAGTTGTCTAACGACTAATAAAATTATTATTATTATTATTATTATTATTATTATTATTATTATTATTATTATTATTATTATTAATGTATTCAAATTATCATAAACAGGCAAGAGATTTCGAAATGGACCACGTTTTGCGTGTGATAAGTCTGCTTTTCCTCTTTGTTGAACTTGTCCAAATATTTTTTTCTCACTGTAGGTGAAACAGAAGCTTCTTGAACCATGCCTGTCGAGATCAAAAATTAAAAAAAAAAATATTTGCCAAATAAAACAGTAGCGCGGCGGAAGGGTGAGACGGACAGAAAGAGAACCACATTTGGGAAAGCTGTATAACTCCTCTGCATAGTTTATTTCCTAAGTTTATTTTCTAGTAACAGCAGAAACTTTGTTCTTATTAGTTAGAACATAATATGCTTTAGTGATTTTTTTAAATGTTAAACAAACATTGTTAAATTCTGTATTAGGTGGGCCTGGGGAAGCCTTCATAATAACTATATGTATACTATTATGTGTTTTTTTTTATGAATATACAATATTTGGCAAAATCTGAATTGGATGTGTATCATATGTGCCTTCTTAGACCCTCACCTGGAAAAAAAATCTGAAAGCCCCCCCCCCCCCCAAGTTACAGAGAAATCGGCGCCCTTGGTTGCAAGGCTTAATTCCTTTATACCTCCATCATAACAATGGAACATCTGAACACCGAGAAACACATGAATAATCACTGCATTAACACCCTTCAAAGTAATCACCCAGAATATCAAATAGGCACTGTCAACAATGAAGAAGACGGCGGATTCAATCTGCTTCACCGTGCTCAAACCGTTAGGCCTCGCATTGGAAAACTTGCATGTCCTCTCGTATGTGGAAGTACTGTCAAGTAACGGCTTTTATCAAATAGGTCACAAGGCGACAGGACAGAGGTGTAAAGGGCATTGCTCTTCCAGCGCGAGGTACGATGATTTCGGCTGATGAAGCCGATGGGATCCACCGTCTTCCTCATCGTTCACAGTGCGTGCTTGATATGCTGGGTGATTACGTTGAAGGGTGTTAATAAGATCGGTGTTCGGGTGTTCAAGTGTGCCATTGTTATGATGGAGGAATAAAGCCTTACAACGAGACGTGTTGTTTCTTTGATATCATCCTCGGTCTCTCACCTTTAAATATACACTACTGTAAGTACCCTCAATTGGTTGAATATTTTTGCCTTTCGTCACATGTGTTCTTTTGCACTTTCTATAATGCCACCTTTGCCTGACAGAAAATAGTAGCCATTACTTAGTAGTTAGTAAGCAGCCTCTGTATACTGGTATATTACGAAACATTATAGCGCAAATTGGCAACCAGGCTTCAATATGGAACCCACTCTGTTCTTATTACAGGTTAATCGCGTTATAACGAATTTTACAGGAACCACAATTTTATTTCGTTATACCGAAATTTCGTTACAATGAATACTGTATAAGAGAACAAGAATTCGGCGGGAATTTCAAAGAACTTTGTTCTAAAGGCAATTTCGTTGTAAAGGAATTTTACCTTAGTAATGCATTTATAATTATTTACCCAAACTTTGGGAATAAATAGAGATTAAAGTATCTGATGTGAATGGTAAAGAGCTAATCCGAAATATATAATCAATATTATTCTCTTGAGTTGTATTTAAAGTAAGGAATAAGAATTATTTTGAATTTAAATTTATTGAAGACCTTTACGCAACTTTGGCACAGACTGGGATAGCGTAGGAAAGAGAATGTTGGAAAACGTTTGCCAGTATCATTTGAAGGTGACATCCCGGCATTTGCCTGGTGTGACTGAGGGAAAAAGAGCGACCACTGGGATTGTTTCCAGTTTACGTATTTCTTCTTTTTTTTTACAAAGTCAGAGCTTATATGAACAGACAAAAAAAAATTGAAATGAGCAGAAAATCTAAGAAGGCACTACTTTTCTGTCATGAAAGACATATTAAACATCAGTGAATACGACAAAATTTATCACACGGATTTGTAATACATACATATGTGAAAACATGTCTAATGAGGCATAAAAGTAGAACAGTTTTCTTTTTTAAGTTTTCGGGATGTAAACAGGTGCAGTGTATATTTTTATACTTGAGATTTAACGAGAATGGAAAGGGGGGAAAACCTACTAGTTTATATGGATGAAGAGAGAATTATTTTTTTTCGAAATTGAATGGCGGAAATCCTCAGATGTGGGAAGCATAGACTTCAGAAGGAAGTTTTGCAATGACTGTGAAGCCAGCCGGGATACGTAGAAAAGATAAAAGTGTTTAGATATTCGGTAAACAGACTGGAAATAATCTCCCTCTACCTGAAAAGATCCTTGGAATACACTATTTCTGGCTCATCTTTGTGGTTGGTACTGGTACTACTTATGTTCTGTATCTATGTGTGTGGAAAGATTCAACAGTAAAAAAAAAGAGAAAGAAATATATATATGAAGTGTTAATGATATTTTCCAAACAGAACCAGTAAAACCGACCGGCCAGGAACTGAAATAAAACAGAACCTTCCTCAACTCAAGACCACTTAGAAAATCATACGACTTTTCTCGATTTAGTAAACTAACAAATTATAAGTATTAAGAAATTTTACTTTCAGTTTCCAATGTTGCCAGCAGTAGCCAATGGAAAATGGCTAAATCAGAAGTAAAAATTGTTTATTGGTTATCAGAAAACAAAAATCTTCGAAATAAACAATAGTAAATTTAAAACTCTTAAGGTAGATAGATGTAAAATTATTTTATTTAAGGGCAGTAATCTATAAAGTAGCCTTTTCTTGTATGTAGTTTCAATGCTACTTCTGCAAGCCGACCGGGTACCGTGTGATTTGAGGTGCTAAGTCGAAGTCAGGCCCATACGAAATAAAATCGTTTTTACTCCTGCAAATGTCAACCTTGAGTTCTCAAACTTCCACAGAGGACAGTTCTTAACAATTCAAATTTATTTTGTCCATGCTATCTCTATCTTTATCATTGTTGAAGCAGGTGCATTGTTATAGGTTTAGATATTTTGTACAACAATCAAGCAATCTCAACAATGAACTATATAGAAAAACGTTCTTCTCTGAATGTTTGGAACTATCTAGGGACAAAATGTTTTAAATAGTTATGGACTTCCTTCCTAGAAAATTTAAATTCTTTATGGGGTAGGAAAAGTCGCTTACGGTCGGGTAATGCATGTTCCTATTCAGCCCTGAAACTCCCAACCTCGCGGTTATCAAGAAAGCTAACCTGAAAACATACAGAATGGTTATACTGCCGGCAATACTTATTAATCAATGTGAAAGTTGGAGCACGACACTATATTTAAACACACACACACAAATTACGTGTGTTTAAAAATAAGGTTTTGAGAACGATATACGGGTCAAAACAGTAGATGATCGAAGAATGGAGGAGACTACATAATGATGACTCCACAGACTCAGGGGTGTGCTCCAAATAACTCAGCAAAGGGCTCTGATAAGGATGAGTGAAGTAAGTTGACTACAGGAGGTACCTTCCCGACATTAGAGTGGTGTGATTGAAGAAAAACCCTGGAAAAAGCTCCGTCAAGATGGGCACTCATTAAAATCGAACCGACAACCCAGTCAACGCTCTACAAATTGAGCTAAAGTCACTCAGATAGATAGATGTGTGTTTAGAATGGGTTACATAAACTAAAAAAGGATATGGTTCATTTGTTGATATGGTTTTATTTCATTTTCAATTCCTCACATTCATTGCTGTCAAATCAACAGTCTGTTACATACTCCCCTCCCCGTTTCCAAAATTTCACTCCTACCAGATCACGAACACACGTCCATACTATTTTTTTTTTTTTAAATAAAAAAGAGGTAAATATCTTTTCAACAACAGCCCAATAAATCACAGAATCCCGTTTGTCTTGTAATAACAAAGATTATCTAGGAAAAAATATATAGGACCCATGGAAAAGCCTGAAATACCATTTAGACTATACCACTTTCTACAAATACCACAAATAATCAACACACACAGCGTGCTTGATAAAAAAGAAAAATAAATAAAGAAAGCCGGGGGACATTTTTCATCCAATCTGGCTTCCTTCCAATGATATCAAACATATGAAATACCAACAGATGGTGCGGAATTTTGGTTAATTTCTATCTCTTGCTGGAAAAAAAAAGTTTCAAGAGATGACCACTCGACGTTTCTCGAGCAATTTGTCATCTTGTTCACTGCAGTGCCTCTACAGTGGTGGAAACTAAAAAAAAGGGGGGGAGGAAATTCATGTGGTATGTCAAAAAATGGTACTTATTTTGTGACTTCTTAAACAAATGGGTGATACAAGTTACGTTGACGAATAAAAAAAGTTTTGAGTTAATCCACATTATACGAAGCAAATCGTGTACACCAACCACCAACATTATATAAAACTCCATGGTCATTCGGGACGGGCGTAAGCCATAGTTCTGTTACCGCCCATACACTTCATATTATCTTATCCCATGGTCACTGACTGATCAAAAGTCCCAGGCCAAACTACTGGAGCTAGAAACACCAAATTTGGTATGAAGGTGTATGATCAAGAGTAGTTTAGGAAAAAAAATAAAACATTTAGAAAAACTCTTCATCTTGGATCCAAAATGGCCGCCAGATCTATTGTTGCATAGAGTGCATAGCCAAAACGGCTGGGGCTAGAAACACCAAATTTGGTATGAATGTACATCATCACTAGTAGGTTCCGAAAATGTAAAAAAATGTTGATAATCGCCATCTTGGATCCAAAATGGAGGACTCTCAAAATTCATTTACCACACCGTTTGAGCTAGATATACGAACTTTGGCAAAATGGTGTATTATAACGAGTAGTTTAGGAAAATATTACTTTTTGAAAAAGTCGCCATCTTGGATTCAAATGGCCGCTTAAAAACATTTTCCACACCGTTCGAGCTAGAGAAATGTAATTTCATATGGTGTACCATCACGAGTAGGTCACGACAATGTAAGAAGACGTTAAGAAAGTCGCCATCTTTAATCCAAAATGGCCACCCCCAAAACCCATTTTTCAAATCACTGCAGCGAGAGAAACGAAAATTAGGTATGAAGGTGTACCATCACGAGTAGGTTAGAATAAATGAGGCAAACATCCCCTATGGGGGCGCAGCCCCAAAACTCCCGAAGTTGGGGGCCAAGCAAAGCGAGTCTTTCATATATAACCCGAAAAATGTGTGGCACAATTTTTTTACATTTTTTATATTAAGTTCCAAGGTTTTCTTGTATATAATGTGACAATTTTTGTCATACATATTTCGGATTATATACACGGGCGGCTGGTAACCAAAGGACCAAGCCGGAAACCAAAGTGAGTTCCACCCACTGGTAACCAAAGGCTCTTCGTGGTAGTGGGTGTTGTGACGCATTGACCTAAAAACACATTTCAAGGGTCTTCAATACCTTAGTAGCAAGATTTCGTTCCTACGTTGGGCCAACAATCAATTTTGTGAGTGTTTAGCGGAGGCAAGATTTTCTGGACGAGGGTGGGAGGATCATCATTTAATTTCACCATGTCGATTTGTTTGTAACGCGGAATATCGTCTTAATCAAACGTGATAGCGAATTTGAATTTATGACCTTTAGGCAACTATGACTCAGGCCGGTATACGCTAGGAGAAAGTTTGCTAGGAGTTGTCCACTAGAGCTTATATTTAAGGTGTCATCACGCAATTGCTTGGCATGACTGCGGGAAAAAAACCATCAGGGTGGGCCCACTATCGAATCCAGGACCTCCAAAATTCGAAGTAGACGGATACTAATTTCAGTTTTGAGTTCCTCAAACTCTATTTATACGGTCAATTTTAAACTTATTATAAATCTTTCGAAGTTCGGAACACTCCATCTTGTTACTAGCAAATTTGTATTAACTTCATGCTGTATCTTTTCTTGTCAACTAAATTTAAACAGATATGGCAACACTGTTTCATTATCTAATATCACTGAGCGTTTAGATACACACACAAAAAAAACTTTTATTAGATTATATGTACATTCCTCCTTTCATTATTCAAACAAGAATTTTCACATTAATGAGGCATTTAGATAACTCTGGTTGCATACAGTATGAAACTAAATACAAAATTTCAAAAATCTTGAAGGAACTATTTCTTGTTTCTGTCTGAGAAACAATAATATAGAAATATTACTTTCGTGTGGAACAATCTTGTTTTAGATGTCAAAACGAAGTGGTTTAGACAAGACCTATCCAATTTCGTCTAATATTTCTTTTTATTACTTTCACCTCTTGGAACTACGTATATAGACATAGCACGCAGATGAGTGTGTGTGTGTTTATGTATGTTAGAGTAAGACAAAGTGAAAAAGTGGAGAAATATCTTGGAAAAATGCTGAAATCTCTTGCACTCTTGTGAGCATATTCTCGTGTTATCTCATCTGTTGAGTTGGATGGTACCACACGGAAATGTAGCTCGCAGATGTTTGACTTTGCACACTTGACGTGGAAAAATAAAATGTAACATACACCAAGCGCGGGAGATCTACAAAGAGAATGTGTGCACTTGCATGTGTGTGTAAGAGGGGGGGGGGGCGGAGAGACTAAAGAGAGAAATATCTCAGAACAGATTTTCCTGTTATCCAAGATTGCCAGGTTCACTGATTTTCTCATAAAATATTCGACTTACCAAGAAAGACCTTGTTCCACGTTTTTCTTTCTCTAAACTTTGTTGTTTAATATATTTTGTATTTTGAAGATTATAAAGATTAAGTAATAATCTTCTGTTCTAAAATCAAGGCGCTTTGATTTCAAGTTAGGAAGAAATTCATGATTTTCTGAGTTTCTCTTTGCAGACTGCCCATTCTTTCTCATCAGTCACGGCTTTTGATAAATATATAGTGCGCTAGAAACTGTTGTAAACAGGTTTGAAGCAGTTCGATCTATTAACTTTAGCAAGTTTGTGTTTTTCTATCGAGTAGAAAGTGTAATGATTTATGTACAGATTTTCTAAGGACTGTCACAATACAGAATCCAGCTGTCAACCATCCTGACGGAAGAATTTTCAGGCATTTTCCTCAGTCATATCAGATAAATGACGAGATAGTACCTTTAAACTAGGCCCTAGCTCACTTTCATTCCATATCCTATACCCTAGCCTCTCCCTACGTTACCCAGAGATATCTAATGGCCATTAAAATAATATAATACAATTGAATTCTTTACATATACTCCGATTATAATAACAATAGGTTTAAAAGTGTTTGAGGTGTAAACTCAGATTAATATATTATTCTTCTCGGTATGTTCAGGTATATATAGTAAAATCAATTAAAAGGTTAGGCCTGTGACTGGCTAAAACATCTGCGTCTCTGATTGGCCAGAAGATCTGTGTCTGTGATGGGGGAAAGGACAAGAAGTTTTGTGTTTCTAGGTCCAATCACAGACATTGTTCTTTTGTCAAATCACAGACATTTCATTTTTATCAAATCACACGCAAGAATTTTCTAATCAATCACATACGCAGCTTATGCGACCAATCAGAAGTGCAGTTTTTCAAATAACTCCAATTACATACAACAAATATATCCAACGATACATGCAAATATAACAACCAATCAAAACCAAAGATTTTCTAACCAACCACATACGCACCTTTCCCAACCAATCACAGGACAGCTTTTCAATTGATTCCAATCACAGACAAGAATTTGGTTGACGGTTCTCGATTTACAATTTTGATTGAGTAAAGTTTATACAAAATATTGGGGTACTTCACAATATCCTTAGGATATCCCTTGGATGTCCTTAGGATGTTTTTTTATATATTGTGTTATGTGGGGTTACTGTTAAACTTGTTTTCAGTCGAAAGCTTGTAAGCACAATTACTGCTCTTCACCCATCCTTGTCTGTTTACACACGGGAAAGTAAATATGACACTTCACACGAAATATACCTAATATAAGTAGTGATAAATATAGCCCAGGGTTTCTCAACCTGGAGGTCGTGATTCGTGTGTGCAAATCGGTTCACTCTTAGAGAAGGAAAATAAATTTGACTGCACTCTTGTAGATAAAAAGTAATGAATTCTGAAGATGATGTTCTGCTTTCTTGTAGTTTTTTTAACCAGAATAAAAGAACAGTAAAATTCTAGATAATAATTCGTTACAAATCAAGATTATTGTGCAACAGTGGAGGTGATTCTTGTTTACGAACTAAATTAACTGAACTATCGCTAGCTAGGATCTCCTAGTCGTAGCCGGAGATGGCTAAACGAACTAATTCCTGGCGAACTGATTTCCAAACAAAACTCCAAATCGTCACCGCTGCAGTTTGAACTTTCAGTGTCAGGTCACACATTTTCTGTGACAAACGATTTCCAAGTTACAGGGGTCGACGACTAGAGGACATTGTAAAAGATGCTCCCAGAATAATAGTAAAACTAATCGAAATTTAAACCCAACCGCAAACAAATTGAAACAGGAAGTCTGACAACTATGTCTTTATGGAAAAAAATGTGATAAAAACGATGGGATAAAATTTACCAATAACACTCTAGTCATAAGACCACCATCTTGGAAAATGGTTGCCACAGTGGAAAGAATGTTATTATATCCTTTTATACTTTGAGACCACTCTACCAATTGGACGAAAAGAGCTATGCTCACTTTCCATAGGTTGCATGGCTAAAACGTGACCAATTAAAACGCATAGGAAATGAAAATAGTCCTTTTACCAATATATCAGCAAAGTACCTTTTTCGGTAATTCAAATAAAGATATAAGTTTAACGGAGAGAGACAGTATTTTGTGATTTCCGGAGCAGGAGTAGGTGGTGACCACAACTAAGTTTTAATATGCTGTATAACTAATTAAGCTCCATCCAGTGACGGACTGGTAACCAAAGGGAAACCAGAAGGTCCACCCACTGACAACTAAAGGCTCTTATGGTGGTAGGAGTTGTGCCTCAAAACCCCTTTCAAGGGCCTTCAATACCCTTCTTTGTAGTGTGCAAAAGAGTAAACGGATGGTGCTGCCACCATAGGAAAAGTTTAACAGTGATAAACAACCATTATATGAGTGGTACGAAAGAGAGCGAACTCAAGTATTTTGCTCCATTTTCGATAGATTCTACGAAATTACAAGATAATCAGAGAAGTGGCTAATATTTTGAGAGACAGATGGCTCTGTTGATTTTCTAAAACATTTGTCTCTTTCAAAAAACGCATTTTAACTTACATATTTAGCCGTTCAGGAACTTTTAACACTTCTCACCATTATCTGCTTTCCGGCCCTGTAGGAACCAAGACTTACATCCTACAGTATTGAGCAAGATATATTCTGATTTATTTTCTCCGTATATACAGAATCTGCAATATAAACTGGGGATTTTCATTTAAAAATATCAAAGTTGGTGCCCACAAAGACCCTCACACATGTTGATTGGCTAGCCCATCCGTTGATTCTCTACAACCTTTTTCGCTTTCAAGTTTTCCGAAAACTCATTCTTACCGAGATACTTAGCAGTTTTTGAACTTTAACTAGCAATGTATAAGATAGACCGCGTCCAAACTGTATCCTTTTATTCAAAGGCCTTGCACCTCAAAATGGCAGCTAATTTTTTGTGTGCTAATCTCATTGTGGCTGACCTACCTGTGTACGATATTTGAAGTAGGGTTTCGAGGTGATCTGAGTGACACTTCCCTTGTAAGTATTAAGTCTTAAAAGAAGTTGACTGTTTCAAAGCAATGTGTACTTAACACTAAACTTTACATGCCCTCTTCTTGCGATTTTTGACGGGTCTATAGGCCTGATGAGATTGTAATTTCAGAACTGCATTTATGTTGGTCATTACAAATCTTGATGTGGCAAAATTTCTAATTTTGGAAGTTCGGCAAGACAATACCGCTACCAGTAGAGTAGTAGCAAAAGTAAATTATGTGGTGGAACTTCTTTATTGGGTCTTACGTTTGCAAGACAAAAAGACGGCGCAGCGGGGAGTCAACCCGGGAATTCCTGGGTTCCCAGGCGAATCAGTCGTTTCTTGGCTTCATCGAAAAAAACCTACGATCGTTTCCGGAAAACATCGCCAACTTATTGTTTTCGGCACTTATGCACACGGAAGTCTCTGGGTGGGAGCAGTTTGTCGCGAATTCTGAACCGCATGTAGGAGGGGATCTCAATTAATTGTTGGTATGTTGTTACATGGAAAGAGGCACTCTTACTGAGTTGACAGATATGTAATTTCTTCTGTAACCATTGTCTTTTTTTTTATTATTTGAGGAAAGACATCAAACTGATTTGCTCTTTGCAAGAAATAAATGCTCATGACTTGAAGAGGCTGTTGGGAATGCTGAAAATAATTTTAAACGAACATGATATTCCTCGTGTGTTTTAGAGTTTACATTGAGCAAAATAAATGTTATGTCAACCATTGTTGATTAATTACTGTGTCAAACTATAACATTGAATAACAATTAAGGTGATTTCCAGAATAGTCTTAGCTTTTTGACGTAATTGTTGACAATCTTGCCAAAGCTTGGTGGCAACTATTACAGGCTCTTTTGATATAGCTAAAGTAACACTAAAACATACCAAAATATAATTGAGATCACTTCTTCCTACTGAGCCAGAAATCGCGATAAACTTTCCCCTCCCATGGAGTTCCATGCGCATCAGTGCCGGAAACAGTAAGCTTTAGATGTTTTCCGGAAGTGATTATAGACTCTTTCCACAAAGATTAATTATCCCTACAACATATCAAATAACTGAGGCTATCTCCTAGTTCTGGTGGGCTGCCGTGGCTCAGCGATTGAGTGCTCACCTCTGCTGCACTGGGTCTCCAGTTCGATTCCAGCTTGTGCCATATACTCATCGTGGTGACAAATGCCGTACGTGGGGGCTTTTCCGGGGTTCTCCTGTTTTATCCTTCTTTTGGTTATGATCTTTATTGTATGAATTCTTCCACTGTCATCGATTTGGCCTGAGTCAAATTTGTCTAAAGATCTTAAATAAAATTCAAATTCCTACCTCTACTCCTAAAATCGCGACAAACCATCCCCTCTTACAGACTTCCAGATGCATAAATGCTGATAACTGTAAGTTGCCGGTTTTCCGGAAACGATTGCAGGCTCTCTCGAAGCTTAGTTAATTCTACAATATCAGAAGGTAGTTGAGGTCACCTACTCCAGAGCCAGAAATCACGACAAACTGTCCCCTCCTATCCATGCCTATAAATGCTGAAGATAATAAGTTGCTAATGTTTTCCGCAAATTATATCAGACCTTTTCCACGAAGATTAGTTATCTCTACAATATAACACAATATATCTAAGATCGCCTTCTACCCCTAGTCTATAAATCGCGATAAACTGTCCTCCCCCAGAGACTTCCATGAGCAAGGGCGCCGATCCCGGGGGGCTTTGGGGGCCCTGGCCCCTCCAAAGTTCAAGTGCCCCCCCCCTGATTGGGGGGGGGGCAAGTGATAAGGTTAAGTCGGTTCTCCTATTTCTACAGTGCATGGTCATTCGTTTCCCCTTCTACTAAGCTTATCTCCCTTTGCCAAATATATTTCATTGATAAATTCCTTCCTTAAACTCGTGTGTTACAGCACATATAAATTACATCACGTATAATACCCACTCTCCTGGCTAAAGGAGTTAATTCGTGCATTGCTTGTGTTGTTTCTGGAGTTTCGTGCATAACATCGAAAAGACCATTTAGTAAGAAAAGAAAGAATGAAAGAAAAAATGAAAAAGTATTTTCTGTCGGTTAACGCTCGGAACGCCAAGATCGGGTCATAAATGATCCATACAGTCAAAATATAATTTTTGTCCATTAGTCATTAAGTGGAAGAGTGAAAGTCTGTGTATTCTTCACGTATGTGTCCAAAAATCTTATGGTATAAAATGACGCCAAACCCATGTATTTATTGTGTAATAATTTAAGAAAATCAAGCATGAGTCAATTTGACCCAATCTTGGCGTTTTGTGTAACTATTTTTAAATGTCATTTTATATTAAAATAACAAGTTGTTGTCGGTTCTAATGATCACACGTCTCTTTCCAAACGACCTACACTTTATAATTTGTCAATTAAGGAGTGAAGAAACGTGGATGCTGCTGCTTGTGTAGTGATAAAGACAAGTACTCCCCATACTGTCAGCAATGTAATTTGCAAGTATCAGAATACTACAGATACGGTGTGCTTTACATGTGAGAGTGAGAGAGTACGGTAGTTTGATTCCGGTAATTTTATATGTCGTACTTTATATCTGCAAATAAGCAAGAGACTCATGCTACCTTCATTTTTGTGCAGCTATAACTGTATTAGACGTATCTCGAGTTTCCTTGGTTCTCATTTACATAGAGTGACTCAGCGACGGAGGTTAAAATATAACATTTACAATGGACAAAAGGATTGCTAAGACAACTATTGCGCACGCAATCTTTTTATTTGAAGCACCACTGA
>JAGDQP010022169.1:0-22362 GCA_022664845.1 Lepisma saccharinum
ACCAACCATTGCTGAGTAATAAGTAATTTTGTTAACTAAAAACACGGAACATTTGACTTCTTGAACTTCCATAGAGCAAAAGTCAGTGCGTCAACAAACCTGACAAAAATAATTTTTAATATTCTCAACGGGTACTACTAGCACAGTAGCAATGCACCAAAAATCATAGAAATCTGATCGGATGAAGTAGAATTTTGTTAAATAAAGTGTGTTGATTTCATATGACATATTGATTTGAATACAAATGACCCATTTGGGTTTCAAAACGAAATGGATGTTTTCAAGCTACTGCATCATTACTACATACTAGTGTCATATACCTTTGTCTTTCAAAGTAATATATTTACGCCAAACTGACTTCAGAAACTTGTTTCCCGTAAAAATCTAGCCCATAATCCCTTCCTATTTTTTAAAAAAAATAATCTAGATTCAGTCTGGTGTATTTCAAGATGGCGGCCATGACGGACCTTCCCTCCAACAGCTAGCGCCTTCCACTTAGTACTAATTACTGTGTATTTGGCTTCAATTTCTTTCAGCAATTTAAAAACAAAGGTATTTCCATACTATTTGACCACTCTCTACGGACAGAATTTGCCTTTTATATCATTGATATCTCCCAAATAAATTGCACTCGAGTTGCCAAAATTTGCAGGCGCACATACTTTGACACTCTAAACCTGATGGAATAAATAAAATAAAATTCTTTTTTGTCCCATCAGTATGTTTGCTCATGTCTTGATGTTTCTCAAAACCAATGATCTGTCATTGAGTTAATGGACACCATGAATTATTTTTCTTGGATTTTAATGATAGATAAATATAAAGTGACCACTAACGCCACCATGCATTTTCTTTATATAAGAAAGCCGAATTCCAGAAAACTTAAATTTATATTTAGTTCAGTCGTCCTCTGTTTTTTTTTTTTTCCGTCTTGAAATCCAGATTTTGAGGTTTTTCTTTTTCTAAATGGACAAATATTTGACACACAGGAACCTATTTAAATAGCACTGATTGGTAAATTGTCACGTTCGCTTACTATGCGCCCGGTACCCGGATCAAACCGGTTAGGGGTCCATATAACCATAGATTAAATAATAATGTAGACTTATACCGCCTAACAATTTTCGTGTGCGCTAAACTTAATGGGTTTTTGGTTGCTTAAGAGCGCGTGATTTTGAACCCTCCCATTAGGGGTTTCTGAGGGCTATTACTGGAAAGAACCAGCTACTGAAAGTAATCGCCAGAGCCACCTAACGGCAGGGTTCAAAATCAGTTGCTTCTTAGCACAGTCGAAAATAAGTTAGCCGTCTATGCTGTTATTTAGTCTATGATGGAACTGAGCTCACAAGACTGTTTAGGACGTTAGTAGCAATTCAGTTAATCTTTCTTCATTTGGATAGAAGTGATTGGATTTACAATTTACATCAATGTTCAGGAGATCCATAAACTGGGTTTTTGAGGTTTGAACAAAGTTGAATTTCGTTAAAAGTAGATAATTTTTGTTTCCATTCGTAATACCTGGGAAATAATTCAACATGGGCAATGCTGTACAGGTAGGTTCTAGAAATGTCTTATCAGTTGTGCTTCCTAGTGGCAGGTCCTTGGAAGACATACCTGGTTATTTCTGGTCTTAGCTCACGACTTATCTTAATACTGTCTAGAATTTTTATACGTCTTCTGTCTCTTCCCTCTTTTTTTTTTTTCAAACATACCTTTAATTGCATTCCTCAGTAGGCAATCCCCACGTTAATAATGTCCTAACTAATTAATTTTCTTCGTAGTCTCAAACTCGTCTCCTCTTCACTCTTGGGCCGGGGTGGTTCAGTAGTAGAGCGCGTACTTCTGGTATATCGAGTCCTCACAAGTCAGTTCCATCCTGGCTCGTGCCCTGTGGTGAACATACATCGTGAGTGTGGGTTTTTGTCGGTGCTTCCGTTTCCTCTTACTTCGTTCATTCCATCAATTCTTCCAGCATCATCCATCCCGCCTGAGCTAAAGTTGTCTAAATGCCTTTCAAATTCAGTTCCTACTCTCGTCAGAACTGCCTCATCATCATGTTTCTTCTTGTCTAGCCGATCTACTCCATTCTTCAAGCCCACAAGAAGCCCATGTTATTTTGTCTCTCGTCGAGTCCACGTTTCGACTCCATACAACACTATTCTACACCAAACATGTAATCAACCGAGGGGCCGTAGATCAGTTGGTAGAGCGTTCACTTAGCAATCGAAAGGTCCTGGGAACTATCCCAGCGGTTTCCTATCCCTACAGGTTTTTTCCAGGCATTTTCTTCAGTCATACCGGGCATGTGCTGGGATGATACTTACTAACTATACCCTGGTCGACTACCCTCCAACATCCCCTTCCCGTCGTATCCGGACCTGAGACTGAGTTGCCTAAAGGCCATAAAATAAATTCAGTTCAACTAAACATTCAGACAGGATGTTTCCGTATCTCCTTTTGATCAAAAAGGATGTTATCTCCTTTTTGATCGATTTCCAGAAAATATTCCTGATGAGTGCCTCTTTCGCCGTTTGGTTATGAAGAAGCTCTCTGAGTCAGCCTATTGTTTTTATATTGAACTCCTTCAGCAAGAACGGTTTGTACGTTCTTTTATCACGTACCAATGACTAATTCCTAAAGAAAGGATAATGTGTAGAGAGTGCACCAATGTGGACTGAGATAATTTTGTTGAATTATATTGTGCCAGGATATTGCTTTGAATAAACGAACGTTAGTTTAAAACAGTTCTACAATTTTCCGTACCATATTACGTCGACAATGCTGAGTAGGTGACGCATCAGGGCAGGTGATCAGACGATTGATGAAATCTGAAAGATGGTAAGGAATCCTTCGAAATATGGTCTGATAATGGATTGAAATGTGCGTTTTGAAGTGTCAGAGAAAGAAGGTGAAGAAAGAGCACTACTGGAGAGGTTGATACCGGTACTTTAGCTGTAATTTACTTCGGATTGGCTCAAGGTCAGTCGTCAGTTACTTGTTGCGTTCAGTGTACCAGTGAATTTGAATGTATTTATGGATTTTCGGGATCATTGGTTTAGGCCGGGATAGGGTAAAGGAGTATGAAGGTATCGGTCAGTGCTTTGCTTATGGTACCATCCTGGCATTCGCCTGAAAAATCTCAGTTAAGAGGTCCGTCGCGGCGTTCAAACTCACGTGTCTACCCATGTCGAACCAACATTATCGCGTTGACTAAGTGGGCTGGGTCAGGCTTCTGTTTTAAAGTAATGATTGAACTGTAGTGGTGAGAATCAAGAGAACACTGTAGCATGACGGGAATATGTGTAGTCCGTCAGATCAAAGCAGTTTCGACGTGAGATGTTTACTTTCTAACCGTCCTGAGTTTCAAAGAAATAATAATAGTAGTAGTAATAAAACAGTACAGGCTAAGGAACGCGCATTTATGATTCTTACGTAACCAGTTTCCGTGACGTTTTTAGCATTTGTTTTTGTTTTGATATCTCTTGTTTTCTGTTACATTATAACGGAGGATATAACTTCTTGTATTAGGAAAGGTTGTAAGAGCTGTTTCGTCCGTAAATCTTCAGGACAGGATACAGGAGCTTTTTCGGTTTATGCTTTCATGAGTTCTGGTGGTTGTTTGTGTTCAAATGTGTGTGTAATAGTTATGCAATGATACTGTTGGTGTTTACAGTGTTTCCCCGTCTCTTGTTTACGTATAATAACTTTTGGTGTTAAAGTTGAATAGCCTGGCGTCTTAATTGATTCATCTAATACAGTTTCAGACTGTTATCTACATTCCTCTTTCAGTCAGTTGATTGGTTGGAATTGATTACGGTGTTGTATAGAAGTATACGAATTCTACTTTTGGTGAGAGTCAAGTGGAATTGTTCACGTAGGATCCGAAACACTAGGATTGCAGCCAGGCACTAAGTGTTGATGAGCAAGTCAGCATGTGACTGGTTCCTCTTTGTTCTTTCGCACTATGCTTATTCCATCTCCACAGAAACTCGATTACAGGATCTTGTTAAAAGCCCTGGTTGGTGAGAGTCGCCTGTAAAGGATCGTCTGCAACTTATACATTGGCCTGGTGTACTAGGAGACTGTCAATTATAAAATTTACTTTTGTGGGAAATCTCGTGGTCTTCACACTTCAGTGTCGTAGAAAATATAGGCTATTCCACTGTTTAAGAAGCCATTAACGTTTCAAACTTCTCTAAGTCTTTTGTCATAATATAAGATTAAAAGAAAATGGTAACGACGGGAAAAAACCTATTTACATAGAAATCACATGATCACGACAATAATGATGTGATTTCCCTATAAATAGGTTTTCTTCCTGTCTTTACTATTTTGTTCTCGTCTTACTTTTTGTTAAAGGACTTAAGCGAAGTCTGACAGTGATTTCCCACGAAGATGGTTCTATGATCTACCATAGCATTCGAATTTAGTACTAAGATATTATATTTTTTCTTTGTCTGTATAATGTGATTATAATTTGTTGACCATTTTTGTTTTAGGAACAGGAATAAGTAAAGTGGGACGGATATAATGAGAGAAGTGCGTTGAGAGTTGATGTTCTTTAAGAACCATTTTTCCGATTTTTTGGAAACCTAACAGTTGAATAGAGAAAGTGAAATGTAGAGACAGTTGTGCCGTATTATATATCGTATTTAGAGTGGCG
This sequence comes from Lepisma saccharinum, assembly GCA_022664845.1. Lineage (NCBI taxonomy): Eukaryota > Metazoa > Arthropoda > Insecta > Zygentoma > Lepismatidae > Lepisma > Lepisma saccharinum. The sequence continues at coordinate 4,664 of JAGDQP010022169.1, forward strand.
TGAGCGGTAACGCTTACTGCCATGTGAAGTTTTTGAATTTTTATTTATGGTCTTAAGGCATTTAAGGCTCAGGCCAAGATAGGGGAGGGGAAAGGATGCGGGAAGGTATCGACCAGGGCCTATGTTGAAGGTGCCATCCCGGCATTTGCCTGGTGTGACTGAGGAATACCCTGGAAAAAGCCTCAAACAGGATGGCCGGCCGCTGGGATTGAACCCACGATTCCCGAGGGCTCTACCACTGAGCCACGATTGCTCGGTGTCATTGTCATGTGATCAGGGGAACCGGGTTCCATACCCGGTGGGTACACAAGTGGTCGTGAGCTCATGTTAAACTGTAGGTGTCGTCCTAAGAAGATCATCCAATGTAAGGTACCGGCAAACCATCATCGGTTCACCTTTTCCAAGGACGCTCATCTTATAGAGCTGCCTTCAAGCATAACCCCATCCATCATCAGCATTAGTTTATTACAGTGTAGTAACGAGTAATCTACATAATTAAATGGTACGTAATTGAATTATACTATATACGAAATAGTAATGCAATAGAAATTTTCTCTCCGCTTTGATCTTGATTCACGTTAGACAGCACTAGAGCACTTTGTGTGAGTGTGTCGATGCGTATTCAGTTGATAGGTCTTAAATTGATAAGTTGCAATGAGGACAACTCGTAAACCTTACCTCCAAGTTTAAAGTGATTAATTCTGATTTTATACAAGATAATGATTACTAAATGGAAAAACGTGGTATGTAAAATAGAGATATAGAGCTAATGCTAGAAGATCTGAAGGGTGACAGGATAAATTGATGAAGCATCCGAGGATGATGTGAATTAATGATGAGATGTGATGCAGATGAAATGTTGTTTTAGATGTAAGTCCTATGGGGTTGTCTTCCATTCTTTCTTCTTTTGTGTATGTGTGTATGAAGATTTGATTGGTTCTGATGCACTCTGTTGACCTGCGGGAACTATATGGATGCCTCTGACATGGGTCTTCACTGACGTTTTCACTTGGTACCTAGTGTGCTATAACCCTTTATTGGCCTTGTGACATTTTCCTTCTTACTGTGACCGAGTACATTCCTTCCTAACTGTGCACATCATTCGTAATGGTTACCCGAGTTTATCTTGACTGCGTTGACAATGAGTGTGTGCGTCGTAGTCTCTACCAGTTAAAAAAATATCGGGCGCAATAGCAACCTCCCAAGCCCACCTCCATCAATCTTATCATTGAGAAAGTGGCTAATGATTTTAAATTTCTGCTAATTCCGTGGAACTATATATTAGTATTATCATTTCGCGGGGCCTTAACAGTGATTCTCAAAGTAGGCGGCGCTCAGTTGGCAGAGCGTTGGCTTAGCATTCGGAAGGTCCTGGGAACGATCCTAGAAAAATATTCCATTTTCCCCCCTCAGACACACCAGACAAATGCTGGTGTACTACCTAGTAACTAGTACCTGACCAACTACCTTTTAACATCATCTCCTCCACCCTATCTTGGCTTGAGACGCCTTAAATAAAATTCAGATTCAATTCAAGGTAGGCGATGAGATATTAAAGAACGCTGACGCGCAAGGAATAGGTATTCACAGTTATGAATAATGCTTTTATGATTGTGAAAAGAAATCGTTGGATGAATGTGAAACTAAGGGAGCACAGTGAAGTTTAGTCGTAATCAATCTCTCCCCGGAATACTAATTTTTATCATGGTTGAAATTCATAAACTGCCAACATGTTTAGCTGAGAAGGAACGCGAGAGATATACTTCAACATATACAACCATAGATGACAATTGTCTCTGTCGGAATTGATCCGTACCCGAGTCACTGCGACAGCTAGGCAATATTTTAACATTTTATTTTAAAGAGAAATCCTCCTTTGATGTTGAACTTCCTGGTAACTGAAGATGTTTACTTCTTTTTTTGTTTCGCCCTGGTTTTGAACTAGTCGAAATAATGTCTACTGCTGTAAGACGTAAGTTATTATCTACGGTGCTGGAAATGGAAACGTCGTTCTGATTTTTCAATATGATCGGTATTCGTTCCAAGAAGTACGAAGGGAAAATTTCTTGATACTTTCGTGCACAAATGTACTATGTTTGAGGGATGAGGTTGAGAGTGTTTCGCAAATATTCCGCGGGAGCGACTCAGGACTGAAAGTTCTTTGACATCTCGTACCAATGAGCCCGTGTCATGCAAGTTTCCTGCCAGTGACAGCTAATCATTCTTGAACACTCACTCACTCGTTTGATGCACGTGGAGTAACCGGTTTGTAATAGTTGTGTGTGTTTTAAGTTGTAATAAATATTTAGTCACCTTTCGGAAACATAAACAACTACTGTTTGTTGTATTCACTCTCGGAGTTTGAATCCCACTTTTAATTTACCGGGGAAACAGCGATCCTCTGCGTTTCCCCCATTTTCAGCACTGATTATCATCTACATGAGCGAGTTAACACTGCGTTCGAAAGTAGGAAGCTGGTTGCTTTATGTGAGGTTAAATATGACTCTACTTTGAGTAATACTTCACTAACTGGATACGATAAACTTCCCTTCAGCGAGCAGTTGAAAGCTTTAATATCAAAATTGAACAGCTTGTGCACTCCTCTACTGAATAAAACTGTGTATACATGGGTTACATTCAGTGTTAGATTTGTACAATTTCCAGAGAGTGGGAAATTTAACCATCCCCCGCTACAAATCGAACACTGTTTACATCTGAATCTGAATCTTGTAGAGTTTTTAGTTTGTCTTGGCAGACTTGTCCATCGATAGAGCGACGAAATCTACCCTCGTTCAATGTGCCATTTTAGGTTGTGTGACAGACAGGAAAATCTCAGACTGGGTTGTTGAGTTCGAAATTTGCTTTAAGCCACTTCAGTTTGTGTTTGTTCCACAATGAAGTTATTTTTTTTTCTTTCGTTGTGTAAGGATTAAAATTAGAAAATATTAGTCAAGATGGAGAATTTGAACCAGTATCGTCAAAACACAAGGATACTTTGTGTCTGGTAATCACAGCTGTGTACTTCAGGAACATTTTTAAAACATGAGACTGAACGTACGTGTTCTCTGGACAAACCAGTATCAAAACATTGTTGATGTTAAGTTGGAGCACTGCCAAGTTTTCTTGTTTCGTCTTTGTGAATTATCACATGTTGCTTCTCGTTTCGTGATGTTAAAAGTGACTTGTTGAGCAATATTGTTTACCTACATGTTCGTTATTCTGAGTGATTCGAAATAATTGGCGAACTATCATGCATATTGTGTCTTAATAGCTAGGCGTACGTGATAAGTGGCTCCGGTTGCCCTCATAACGTAAAGGTTGCGGGTTGAAAGTCAGTGTTTGGTATCGTAGTTGTTCCAAATTCGACAAAACTGATAAATGTATCCACTTTTGTTCTCGATTGATTAATCATGTTTGTTTATGATTTTATGAATGTTGAAGACTATGTGCCGTTCTGATTCTTGTACATCATAGTCACAGTGGTAAATACAACGCTCATCTGTATTAATGATTGAAGTAAAGCGTTGTGGTTTCGGTTGATGTGAAATACACTGAGAATTCCATTCGTGATTTGTTGACTCGTAACTATAAGGCAGGTGAAGTTTTAAAGTGGTGAGTATAGTGAACAATTGAATTTATTCACTTGCGTGGCATTATTAGTTACTCATCGTATGGTTTCTGATTTGATCTACTTCTCTTTTGTCAATAGTTATTCATCCGCAGTGGTTGATGTTGCAGTTGATTGGATTAGGGTTGTCAATTGGAACTATGAAGTGTTTCAGTTTTATAGGGTCTCCAACGGATAGACAACCTTGCTGACTGCAGGCTGAATCGGCGTAGGTTTACATGATTTTAGTGCTTCACCTCCCAATTTATTGCTGACCACCAATTCCCTTCAGCATTGTTGTTGCCAGATTTTCTGAGTGCATGGCCTCTCCTACTTAAAAAGAAAGGACATAGATGGATTAGGGAAGTCGACGACACACAAATACATACGTATAGGTCGGTATTGACCATTGACAAGGGTATGGAAATTTTCCCCCCTTTCTGGCAGTCGAAAGTAACAGTAGCTTCGTTTTTCGCCAGTAACTCCAAAAGTATAGTTGAGCTCCTCCTCGTGTTAAGCAGCCGGCTTCCTTACTACTTGCGGTTAACCAAACATTGACACCCACCACCAGAAAGATTCCGCCAATATATTTTTTTTCGGCGTTGCCACTTTCTCAAATCAAATGGCATAAGTTTGAACCCCCCCCGCTGAATGCTTACTTGAATAACCCCAGAGAGAGAAAGGAAGAGAAGAATATTAAAGAAGTGGCAACGTTTGGGTCGACAACCGCAAAGGTTCCCTCCAGATGTTTGTGGTTTAGAACTCAACAAGAGTTGTCCGAAAGTCTTTATGTTCTGGACTCAGGAATATTTCCCATAAGATTTAACCTTCTCCTTTCGCCTCCAAATAGATAAGTGTGGTGTGTTGACACGTTTGAAAACTCCAAATGTTCAACAACTGCAGTTCCAGTGCCGTAGAGATGCTGTAGTTTCCAACTTGACAGCAGGGACGTGGAGCCATTATCTGATATACTATAACTGTATATTTGGAGTGTAATTGAATTGTCTGGTCTATATGTTCACTAAGAAGAGGGATCTACCGAGCCGCCGTAGCTCAGTGGTAGAGCGTTGGCGTATCATTCGGGAGGTCTAAGGTTTCATCCCAGCGCCCGACCATCCTGACTGAGATTTTCCAAAGTTTTTCTTCATTCACACCTGGCAAATGCTTGGATAAGCCCTGACCGACACCCTCCAGAATCCTTTTCTCTCCCCTGTCCCGTCCTGAGCCTTAGATGCCTAAAGGCTATAAATAAAATTAAAATTCAAAGAAGGGGGATCTGTGTTGTGGCTAGAGGAAGTAAAGAATTTAAGAAAAAATGATTTAAATGTTTTGTGTGGAATATAGTGTGATCATAGACTCGACAAAAATGTGACGAAATAACATTGAAAGCGTTCGAAATGTGGACATGGAGATCATAGGAAGTGCTGAAGAGGGTAGGCGATAAATTGAACTAATGAAGAAGGGAGAAAGTTTACAGAAGGATTGCATTCTAAAGGATGCTATTGAGGATATGGTTGGGATTAAGAGAGGAAGAGATATGAGACGGATGCAAGTGTTGATAGTAATATGAAAGATAAATCGCACGCTAAGGGAAAAGGGAAAGCGCAAGGTCGGGGGTGAATTTAGAGGATTTAGCGTGCTTTAAAGGCATTGGAGCTTTCAGCAGAACACCATGTGGGTGGTGATAATCACAGACCATCTACACCCACAGACTATCAGCAACTAAAAGAAGCAATGGGCGAGGTAACGGCATGCTCCTAGTGGAACTGAGAGCAAAAAACACGTTCAAGGCGACCGGTCTCGTAGTCTCAACATCTCCCATTCACAATTTCCGCTGATCTATAGGTCATAAGTTCTTTATTGGTACTTTTAATTTTTATTTCTTTAATGGTCTTTAGGCATCTTTGATGCACACTGGGATAGTACAGGTAAAAGGATATGGGAAGATAATCGACCGGGCCTAGTTTGAAGGAACCATCCCGGTATTAGCCTGGTGTGAGTGAGGAAGCAGGATGGTTGGCCGCTGGGATCGACCCCAGAACCTTCCGATTACTAAGCCAACGGTCTGCCAAACAAACAGCTACTCGGTTTGATTTTTACTTCTTGGAGGCGGAGACAAGTATGTGGGGGTAATTTGCAATTCGGAAATGTTCAATTTGTATAATTTCCAGAAAGGGGGAAATAATTTTTCAGGGACTTACGATTTTACGTCCGTTCGTGCCCCAAGCTGGAGGTATATGTCTAAAAACAGAGCCGGGGAAGAATTTTGCATTCTTTCATCTCAACACTGCAGTAAGAAACAAAACGGCATTTTCTTAATGTTGAGTTCTGTATCAAAAAGTGAACATAAAGCAAAGTTAACACGTTTAATAAGCGGGTAATTATCCTCAAGGTAGGTAGGTGACTGGGAGATTATTATAGTTTGGTCATTATATTTGTAGTAGGTTGGCGTAGAATTTTATTTGTGATGTTTCGCACGGAATAATAAGGTTTTGAAGTTGGTTCCGAATTGGATGTGTGCAATTCATTGATTCTGTTTCGGAGGAATTAATTTGAAAGTCTCTCTTATGGACTAATATATCGCTGTTTCTTTCAACTTATTAGCGCACTATTGTCATGCCAACCTTTTTTTCATGTCCGTTTTTAACAACTGCTTTCATCGTGTGGAATTTTCGTGATGCAAGTTCTTTTTTCCCCTTCCCCTTCTTGTGTGTTTTGACGCTGTCCTGGAGACACGCAATAGCACTGCGGATGCTTGTGCAAGCGTTGTGATGCTGGACACAGGGTAGTTCGATACGAAAAGCTCCGCAGTAAGTTGTCGATTTCAATGCTCAGCAATGCTTGAAAATCCTAGCCAAGGACGTATGCACTAATATGAGGTCCCCTATGGTGGTGGTTGCTCGTGCGCGTTTTTCTTTTGTCAAAGCCACACTGGGTAGTGACGATTTCGCAGTTCTTCAGGGTGGGAATTTTGTTGTACTTACTCTTGTTTTAGATGTCAATACTTCTTCTTTATCAATATCGGTAGGTCCTTCGGAGCATGTTTGGCTATCTCAATGTTGTGTGCACACTGGGCACTGTCCATGAAGTTGCGGGTTTGAATCTCATCTGAGACTTGGATTTCTCTAAAACGTTGCACTCGTATAATCATAACGGGCTGAAGTCAATAGTTACTATAGAATGGCTAATACAAATTAAAGTTGATCAAAGTATTTATCATTTGTCATATTTCTGGGATTTGCTTGGATAACATGAGTTCCTTCCATTCGTCCTTGTTGCTCATGCTGTCTTCCCTGTTATCATTTTCTCAGTTAACAGGTCCAATTTTCGTCGAATCGTACATTTTTTCTGCATCATACCGAGCGGCAATACCTAAGTGGTGTGCGTTGGCTTTGCATTCTGAAAATTCTGTTTTTTTTTCCTGTCACGGGGCAAATGCTGGGATGGTACCGTCAAATCCTTTTCCCGGCCATAGCCCTAGGTGCGTAAGGGCCATAAATAAATTGTTTACTTCATTATCATATTTGAAGAATAGTTTGTCTTATGGTATAGCTATTGCTATACGTTAGCAATAGCTATACGTTAGCTATTGCTGGTGAAAGATAGTGGTAAAGCACCTCGGCCCACCATATCCAGGACCCTTCAACTCATGAATATTTTGGCGTACGGCGTTCACGAATAGACTCGATTTATCGACCTATGTAATGTATGGATTGCTAACAGCCACTACTACTATTACTGTTATAGTTGTTGCCGGATCCGCGTGTCTGGGTTGCTTTTTAAAGCGTCAACGATTTTAACTACTTTGGTTGAAGATCTTTTCAGTGAGTTAACATGCGAGATGAATGAGCCTATGGTTTTCCTGTGGATTACTTCGCTCATTTCTTATGTGAGAACCTAAAGGAAAACGATGGGGTAATTTAAGTAGCAGTCCCATTCATAAAAGCACGGATATGCTGTTGAGACTTGAATGTATTTTATCTTTCAGACTTTTCGAACTACCTTTGTTCTGAAAGAAACTTACTGACAACAAGGATGGCAATACTATTATTGCGGGATTTGTTTTTCTTCTACATATACATGGTTCTAATTGTTATATTCACTTTATTATTTGGCTTATTATTTCAGTAACTAGGTATGACAAATTTTAGATTAAAAAAAAAAAAAAAATCCTCAGTCCTGGGACTGGCTATACGAGCAGTTACCTACTTTCTCTGTTCCACTAGCGGAATGCCGAGATGATAATTTTGTATGAAGACCAGACCCTTCCCTGCCGACATAGTTAAATTGATGTACAAAAAGATGTGGCGGGTAAATTTATGTTGTAATGCGTTAGTCCTCGTGGTCTGATGAATAAAGTTGCACTGGTGAGGGAACACAAGTTCTGATCCTACTCATTCCGACCAATCTTAGATTCTCTATAAAGATTCCTTCAGTTTCTTCAGGGAGATACCGGTTGGTATATTTATTTGAGGTTTGGACTCTTCCCTAAAAAATCTTTCCACGGGAGTTGTACTCACTAAGGGATGTCATATGAGATTGGTAGAACCGTAGGTAACTACATTTACACTCTAGACATGTATTTCAGTAAAGGTTAATTTTCCTCCTTCCAAATTCAAAATTTAATGTATGATTTTTCTTCGAATGGAACATACAGCTTCCAAGGACAGGACCTACTATTAATCTAGGATCCGAACCACGAATGGCTTTGAATTCAAAGCGGAGTGCGGGTCCACAGACCAACATATGGTGCCACACGCCACAAAAGCGACCTCATCCCACCGCTCCATAATCTTTTAACGGTGGCTAGAGTAATGTACTGGTCTTCGCCACAGTTCCTTAGATCATTTTCGACCCTTAAATTCATTGAATCATTGTTTGCAGTTTGGCAGTTCTCGTAATTGAAGAAATTTGTATTAGGCTCAAAATGATATCGGGTATTCTCTTAGTAGCTGTTTAAATGGTAATACACTCAGTTCATTGTGACACTTCGTGTTGAATACAGTTGGTGTTAAGAGGATTATGTTTATTATTACGTACTTTATACATCGGGAGTCGCATGCCAGTAAGTAATCCTATTTTTCATTGTTTGAATAGTTAGTTCCATGCGTGATTGCGATCAAGTTTTTGTTATTTCCTTTCTTTTGATTGATATTCTTTTGGCCTTCGTGAATGAAAAGGTCATTGTACGTGCGGCACAGCTGTTCGACGAAAACATTTCGAAACAGTTTGAGAGGCTATGTAGAAATATGGTGTTGCGTGTTTCACTTCCTCTCAATGTATGCAGTGTTTGCATGGGGTGCTATGTGAAAGAAAAGGTGTTAAGGATGTGCGAAACACAATTCTTTCTAAAGGAATTAGTAGTTAAATGTTTTGAGTGAAATGTACGAGATATTGATCTCTGAATTATTTCAATATTCTCGTTATTGTAGCTGTTTTTGCCGGAGAATACGAAAATTGGGAAGGAAGCAGATATGACTACTGTAAATCTTTGCATTGCTATCTTGCAGTGTTGGCCAGAAGTATTTGAGAGGTGGGTAGTGTTATTGATTTATGACAATGTGCAGACATTGAATCTCTCATTGTCGTAGAAAATTTTTCATAACTTCAGAACACAAATAGTAGGCGCTACATATATTTTGCTCTTTTATTTCTGTAGAAGTAACATAAATTTAGAAAAAGAGATTTACACTTGATTTTCTCTAAAATTATTTCGTATGGCGCGCAAACATTTGTCAAAAATTTACTTACTCATAAAATAGCCGAGGACAGTTGTACGTTCTCCTTATGAGTGCCATTAAAGTAGCAAAATCGTTAGTAATTATAATTTTCCATTTTAAGCTTTACTTTTTTTTCTTTATTACATTCCTGTACGATACTTCTTTTAGTCGTCTGCAGTTCGTAGTTTTTTATTTCTTGGAAATTTTCCTCAACATTTTCTACTTCATACTGTCATGTTGCACGCACGGAGGGCAAATACGAAGTAATAATGAAATGTACAATTTTTCAAATTAACATTTTTGATCCTGTATTAAAATAATAAAAATAAAAAATGAAGAGAAGCATTTCTCACCCTTGTTGGAAAGGCATCTTCAGGTCGACAATGAATCATTCTGTGTATAGGTGTATTTGAAAATGTCATTAAAAAAAAATAAAAAAAAATGCAGCAATATGTTAAAATATGTGTAAGGTGTTCAGCTGCGAAGTGTCTGTGTTTCGGAAATTGAATTTCAGCTGTCTCATAACTAATGTCAGATCATAGGGCATAAAACTAAACGTATATGGAATATTACAGAAACTAGTTTTGTTAGCTTGGTGATTCACTTGTGCGGGAATATTACTAAGTTAATTTTATGTGCTTGTTTATTGAAAATGTAGGTTGCTCTCATTATACCAACACAATTGACACAATACCAACACAAGTTTGTTTATTTCTCTTTGACTCACCAAACATAGTTGCCACATCGCAACTTACAAGTCAGCAATGCTCTTTAGTTCACGTTTAAATCTTGTTTACCGCTTCCATACTTAGTTTTACGATGTTTATTAGATTTTTTTTTCTATTCACAGGAGATAACTGGCAATTCCGCACAAGACAGCACAATGCAGTGTTCTTATTATAACACTGAAAAGAGCAACAACATCGTTGTTGTATTTGTTTTCTCGCTGCTATAACCGTATTCCCAAATTGAGTTCAGTTAATGTGGCACCGGCATTGTTAACGTTTAACACAGAGGGGTCCGCGGTTCGATCCCTGCTTATGCCGTAGTGGACAAACACTGTGTGCGTGGATTTTCTCATGGTGCTCCCGTTTCCTCCTACTTTCTTTATGCCATAATTCTCCCATCATCTATTCGGCCTGAACCAAAAGTTGCGTAAAGAAAGTAACATAGAGCAAAGTACTTACATTGGTAACGGTTTCATTTTTCTCTTTAGAAAGTAATACTAATAATAATAAAAAAAACGAAAAGAGTTTTTTTTTTTTTTTACCAGATTAACTAGATTTAAATGTGTTCTACTATTGATATATGATGTGATAAATACTGCTGTCACGAAAGATATTTTTGGATTAACTGTTTCGTTTTAGTTTTAGTTACATATAGCTTACTTCTGATGTGTCGTCACCAGATAGTTCCATTTAATGGAAAGCACTTATCTTTTAGCTGTCTGTTAATGGGTTTTTAAAATGAAAAGTTGTGTCCTTTCACCGGAAGCTGATTGCTCCTGTTTTAGCTTTCAGACTTAATGTTGTTGTGAGATCTTCGGGAATGTGAAGATTTACCTCATCCTTCAGATCCCTTTTATGGGCTTTTAATGTCTTCGTTATGAGAAAACGCATTGTTAGACAACTTTCTCTCGTAGTAGTTTCCCACAGTTTCTTTAATTTCTGGGATTTTTAAAATAGTATTCATGCTGTTGTTGTTCCCACCCCAGATGGTACGTTGAACTATTGGCTTGACTTTCGCGAAGTCGTGGGTTCAAAACCATCGGCCGATCATCTTGAGTGATTTTCTTTTCGGAATTTTTTCTTAGTCACATATGCCGGGATGGTACCTTCAACTCAGAATGTGGCCGACTTCTGCCCTCATCATCTTCCTACCCTGTCCTGGTCTAAACCAGAGAGGTCGTTAATGAATTCAAAATCAAAATAGAACCTCGATCATCCATATTTTTTTTAATATCTTCAGTAGTAATTTCTAAATTTGTCTGTTTATACTGCCATTTCTGCTAGAAATACTGAAAATTGTTACCAATAACGTTATAGCACTTTTTGACACGATAGGAGTTATAGCAATTTCTTGTTTATCCTACGTATTTGCATTGTACTGAGGTAGTCTCCTTGCAGTCTTCACGTTGTTATGGGAGAGTCCAGTTGTAGCTTGGAGTTCACGTAATATCAGCTTCATCCAATAGAGGCAATGAGAAACTCCTATCGGTTTATCTTGCCCAGAGATCTCGTCACAAACAAACCTTCGCGAGACACTCATCATCATGTTAGAGAGAGAGCGCTCCAGTGGTTACCATTGCTGATTTCGAATGACCACTGGGAAGATGACGCGGGTATGAGTCCCACTCACGCTTGATATTTTGATAGGTGTTTCAATATTTCCTCAGTATAGACTTTGGTCAGTAGCTTAATTTATATTTTCTTGGAGATGTGCTTGTCAATTAACTTAATTTCCTTAAACGTGACTACCTGTAGCTATAAAGCGTTGTAAGGGTCAGAAAATGTAAAGTTTCACTAATAGTTGTACAAGTTTATTTAGATAATTTAGTCTACATTATGTTAAGTTATTGAAGGATATGTCTGATCAAAGGCCCCAATCTAGTTGTCGATAAAAGAAACATTTGTGTGACAGCGTTTCTTCTTTTAATACATATTTCCGTTTTCCTGATTTAAAAAAAAATAATTTGAAGAATGTGATGCCATTAATATTTCAAAGTGGTTAAAACCTTCGCTTGATTTGAAAAATTGAGAGTTAAGAAATATTCTAGCTATTGGAACATGCAATGCAAGTATTATAGTTAGAAGTGGTCATAAATAGTTACCGCAATGAACTGGAAAATTATTTGATTGTACTCATTAAACGCATTTGCATCATGGCCGGTGTCTTTACGTACATACACACACGCGCACACATACATATACACACACACAAATATATATATATATATTGCAATGCTGAAACACTAACTAATATGATTAGAAACTAAAGATAGTTCAACGAATGAACATAACATACCAAATATCGAATGTATATTGTTATATGACTGGTAAACCAGCAAATTCAGCTCGCTCTATATAATCGATAGAGTATCATTATTAATCAACACCGTAGTGACTTATCGGAAGTATGCTAATCTGCTATCGGGAAATCGAAACCTTGTGACGAGCCATCGGGTGTATTTCATTCAAGTTTGCAGGTAAATATCGGGATGGTACTTCTGGGACGGCTATCATTCGATTTTCTTCCACGTAAGTGCATAACATAACGGTCTGTTGCTTAAAGCTAGAAAAATAGTTCTGAAATCTGTTGATAACAAAAACTCTCGGAATAGCATTTAATTTTTAATGCTAATTACATTTGTGGCCTAGGTCATCCAGAGACATGTGACGGACTTCGGCCATAGCCAGCTAACAAAACTGAACTAGGTGGTGCGACAGCCCCTTAAGGGCCTTGGCGTGCCAGACTACTGTGTTAAGTTCAAGTAGAGGGTTACGTGGTCAGCGTAACGCCTCTTCGTATCCGTCTGTCTGACTTTCATGACCACAGTCCGCTACTTCTTTTATTCAAGTAGCTCCCCAATTGGCCTCACCCAGTCGGGAATCAAACTCGGGATCGGTTGCACTGAAGTCAAGCGCGCTACCGACTAGACCACTCTGTCTGATCTATAAATGTAAGTAAATCATTAAATACAACGTTCTCGGTATACAACCTTTCATGAGTGTGCATGGTACATGTAGCTCTTTTTTTAAAAGGAAAATACAAAGTAATATGCTACTTTTCTCAGATGGGAGTTGACATCACTGTGTTTCACATTCACGTAATATTCGAGCAAGAAATTTTATAGTACTTAAGTTAAGAAGAACTCTGCTATGGTAATGTACTTGTAAGAAGGGGAAAAAAACATGTGAGTAATTTATTTGAATGATAATTGTTAATACTGTGCCGTACTGCAAACGTAGAAAAGAATTGTTGCACTTGCTGCGTGTAATTTCTACATTTTGTCCTCTTTCTTTGCGTGATGGCTTTCGTTTTCAGTAGAAGCTATAAAATGCTCGTTTATTTTTGTTCTCGTAACAGCTTTGATTGAATTGGATTTTATTGGCTTGTTTCCTTTGAGCAGTGCTTGTTACTGCTGATAAGATAACGGTTAAGTGGTAGTGCTGTTGTGTCCATATCGAACCAAGTTAATAGAAGGCTCAAGCGATAACAAGGTATTTGAGAAGTATGAACTGAGGAATTTCAGTCAGTGAGACTTTTCTTTACCAATTTATGTAATAGCTTGGTGATGTAGCAATATGTTTGTTTGTCTCCATTTAATACATGGAAACGGGCTTTTTTTTCTTCTTAATTTATTGATTTGTTTCTAGAATGTTTTACATACTTGTGTATGGATTTATTATACTTTGCTACTTTAGATAACTTACGATGGACTAAAACATTTTAGTGTTTGCAGACGGACCTGCACTAAAGAGACGCGTAGTTTTGGAGTCCCTGATTGAAGTTGCACAAATTTTTCCTCAGTTTCATCTGGCAAATGATGGCATACTCACGAGAAAAGGTATTTCGGAAACATATCCTTTAGTTTCTTTAACTTTTATTTATGGGCCAGACACGTATACCTAAAGGTGCTATTACTGTCGAGGAAGCTGATCAGCAAGCTCGACAGTGTAATAGCGCCCTAAGCTGTGACATGTCTCATACTGTGACAGGCTCAGGCCATAGATGCTTATCAAGTCCATAAATATAAGTTAAATAAAAACTAAGTCCTATTGTTCTCGGAATATTCTTTTCCGTTACTGTACCACAACTAATGCGGTAATGACTCAGTACTTTATGTATCCTTGTTTCCAAAAATGTTCCCCGAGAGACCAATGCCATCTCTCATACACATAGTTGCCCATTCAGATCATAGAAGATAAAATTAATCTTGCTGCAGGCCTAACCTGTTCCAGTTGTCTAGTTTCTTCATTCGGATCAGTATTGTAAGTAATGGTGCGCTCTTGTATTAACTAGTATCTTTGGAAACTTATGATGCAATTCTGGAACAAGTGACAGAGTGGAAAATGGGAACCAATTTACCGGGCCTATGCAGCAGTAATGTTACAGGTAGAGGAAAAAGCCCTCTCTTTCGTAAAATGCGCTCTTGGAATGATTTCTATGTTGGTTCTTCGAGTAGTTTACATACCGTGTGCTTTTTTTCATGCTCACGTAATACGTTAAATGTTCAATAATGATAAATGTTTATACAAACAAGAAAGCAGACACGAGATAGCTAGTATTCGAAGTTTCTGTAGAAAGGAAATGTGAGATACTCAGTGTATTTGGATAAGGATTTGTTTCACTCGAAGATTAGATATGACTTCTCGTGAATGGGGGGAAATGCAACTATGGTTTGGCAAGATTCAGGGAGCCAGGAAAAATCCTTTGGCTGTCGTGAACCAAGTAGTACAACTAATTAAATATATCACAAGTATTTTATATTTATTTCGGTTTTGTAAAACTTTGATAAACTTTATTTTGTTTGGACCAGTTTAGTAACTTCTGACTTCGGTCCGTCACGATCATGTGAGTGCAATTTGTTTAAATCCGCGAACATCCATGCGTCAGGCGGGATTCGAACCCTCAATTTTCAGTTCCTTCTTGCGGATTTTAAACATACATTCGTATCTTTGTGAAGGTTTGTCGTATCATTTTCAAAAAGTTAAGATTCGTATTTTTATTATATTGGCTCTGATAGGAGACTTAAACTTCAGTTCATCATTTCTCTACCCATAGGAAGAGTAAGGAAGGTACCCTTCATCTCCACATCTACGATTAGTGATGCTGACATGATGGTCAGTATCGGTTTTGTTGTAGATACTTCCTTTTTACCACTAACGGTGGGAATGCTCTTCCACTAGTACCATTATACGTATTATAGATAATAGGATGGTGTTAATTATGAGTGTCTTCATATGCAGTTTGGTGGTGTTGACCAGGATTTATTTAGGGCCGCGGTGGCTCAGTGGTTGAACGCTCGCCTCTGGTGCTTAGGGTCCTCAGTTCGATCCCAGTTCTTGCCATGTGGATTTGGTGGTGGACAAACACTGTGTGCGTGGTATTTCTCGGGGTTCTCCAGTTCCCCCCAACTTTCTTCATTCTAGCAATTCCCCCATCATCATCATCCATACGGCGTGAGCCAAAGTTGCCTATAGGGTTTCTTTTAAAGTAAAACCTCTCTGGGCCTATTTATACACCTCCGGGAGGATATGAGGCTAGGTTAAATATGTTAGTACTATTTCTTGAGTTTTTCTTAAAGGAGTGGGGGTAATTTTTGTGCTTAAGGTGTGGAACTCCCATGCATCCTCTTGAAAGAGAGAGCATCTAGTATTCTTTTCAAAGCTCCAAAAATTGAGCAAACTAGTAGTTCTACTTTATTGTATGTGCCTACTGGGAAGGCAAACAGGTCCGAGGCCTGCTGCCGGCCATCCTGGTTGAAGTTTTCCTCGGTTTCTGAGGCGAATTCCGGCGTGATACTTAAATCTAAGGCTTAAACCTCTACCTTTCCCATCCTTAGACTAGTCAAGTTTATTAACATGAGCAACGTTCGAATTTGCGTCAACTTTCCAGTGACTACATGCAAGCAGTGACTTTCACAACAAAACTGCGGGAGCTGAGTATAATCCAGTGTTACTTGGAGAGTAAATCTCTACGAATGGTAATGGAGCGTTATGGAAATGCTGAGGACCCTTTCCTTAGAGTACCTTGCTGTCCTTTCCATATAAATGCACGTTAGGAATTATTTAGACAAGTGATGTTCGTTTTCTTTCAGAAGAGGGGAGGGGGATAAAACTGGAGGAAATGTTAGTTTTTCATTGTTCCTTAAAATAACGCAGGATTCGTAATGCCAAATCGATTCGGGAGAAGTGCGTTGCGATGCGGAAAGGGCTGGGTTTTAGGAAGGGGAGCGAGGTTGCACCAGCATTGCGGATGTAACGCGGACTGATTGGCGGAAAGTAGGCAGAGGCTATGTTTATTCAAAAGACCCATGGTACTTGAAAGCTAGCGAAAAGTTGGCTCGGCGCATTCGGTTCATGTTGTGATTTTGTTGGAGGGGGCTGGCTCCACCCCAATCCCTCACTCACAAATGCAGTCTCGTGTTGTATAATGAACTCACTAATACCGAGATTTAATGCTGGTTTGCGAGATGATTGCCGCCAACTTGGCAGGGAGTGCACAGAACATGAAAACAACAGTGCTTTGTCACAAGTAATGGTGATCTTTAAAATAATAATAAAACAAACAAACTAATTTTATGTGGATTATATTGGAACAGTATTGTGCAAGTGTTGTTTTGTGCTCGAGTGTTGAATTTAGACTGTTAGCTGTTAATTCTATATTTTGAAATTATTTTCCTCCCACAGGTTTATGAGCATGAAAAAGCTATTAGTTTTTACAAGTTAAAACAATACAAGATTACACTACCAATTGTGGTGGATCAGCGGGTGCGTGCTCACCACCAATGATGAGGGCACGGGATTCAAATCCTCAAGCAGACCACCAAACTAATATTTTTTTTCCGAGTTTTCCCTCAGTCACATCAGGCAAATGCCTAGTGGTAGACCTACCTTAAAATAATGTCAGGACCATTTCGTTTTTCTTTTCTTACGGACAAAGTAAAGTGTTGTTCTTTTATTTTGAATATGCTATTAAGTATGTATGATCGTTGCCAAAGCCAAAGGGTGTAACCCATATTTTAATAAAGGAGTTGGAGTATTATATTTAAAGATAGACTGATGGTCTCTAGTCTCTACATACTGACAGTCATCTACAGGTGTATGTTGAATCGTTTGTACTTTGACGTAACTGCTGAAGTAAGAAACCTGATTCTTGTTAAGAGGAGTAAAGTAAAGTTTTTTTAAACGTAAAATTTAGAAAGCATTAGGGATATACCGATATATCGGTGATATCGGCCACTTTTTGAAGTATCGGTATCGGCAAATGGACACCGATACTTACCGATACATTTTCCGAATAATTTTTAATTTGTTTAATATTAACAACAGTGACACTTCATCTTTCATGGGTCTCTTTAGACTTAAAATTCGTCTAAATGATTGTCGATGGTATAATCGATTTCATTATGCATGTGTACGCCTTTGATTTGCACTACTCAAATGATATTTTTAGTCCGTCCATGCCAAAATAGTAGCTCATGTTAGAAAGAAGTAGTAGTAACTGAAGGAAAGATAAAGGTAACTTCAATCAGGAAGGCACACCCGGGATTCGAATTTCGGATCTCAAACGAGTCAGAGGTTTCGATTAAGAACAAAATGCTTTGCAAGTGAACCACTCTACGCTCACTTTGTCAGTAATTTCCCTTT
>JAGDQP010022170.1:0-30795 GCA_022664845.1 Lepisma saccharinum
CTTAAGGCTGTTGCCAGCTCGCGCCAAGTTCCTTTGTTCCTGTTACATGCTGTCACCAAGGAACTTGGCTCATCCGTCTCCCATTTCACACCTTTTTAGGGCTAAAGAACTTGGCTTCACTTTTTGCACCTCTGGTGTTTTTGTTCGGATCAATTCTATACACGAGTAATAGACGCTACTATTTACGTCGTGTTCACACATCATGGTTGTCCTCTCTGCAGACAAGTCTCTGCCATTTTGTTCCGCTCTCTCAGCAGTTCTGTTTGTTCAGAAAACAGGAAACAATGTGTTTTACTATTAACAAGCTTCGGAGAAAAATAGCAGCTAAGACAGTAACTGCTGTTTTTCATCAGTTGTAGCAGAATAGCAATTTATCCCATGTAGCAGTGAAAAATAGCTGTTACGTTAGTTTTGCCCATCTCTATTTCGCACCTATTTTTGAAGGTTTTACTAATGTTTTTTTTTTTGCTTTTTTTGTGTATTGTATAGATGCAATCCCTTCCTTGCCATCCCTTCCAGATATCAAATCCGGCATAAAGTAGATTTTCACATTTTTGGCGTTTATTGCCTTCTTCAAACTGCCAATTCAATTTTTGTCCTGAATAAAAGCTTTTCTTGGGTTCACCCTCAGACCACCCACAATAAGGAGGGGGCGTTAGATTATGATAAGAACTGTCCCGAATTTTGGCTGAGAAAATATGGTCACCGTAAATATACTCTGCTTTACTTAACGTGACATTTTGCTATGCATTTAAATTCACGTAAGGAAGAAAATAATGCACTCGCAGTATTCAATTGAAATAATCACGACAGGCGGAGTTATATATTGACTTTAATATACTATTTTTATTTGTATTCCATTGCGTATTATGGGTGGGTACTGTGTATAAGTACTATTTGCATTTGCTGACACTGTTTCTTCCAGGCATGCTTTCGTGGGGCTTTGTCCCCTAGGGTTTTTAACCCCATCCCCGGAAGAATTAGTCTCAACAGTTGTATTACTCATACGTATACTGAAATTCACATATAATAGCACATACTATAAATATTGTTGAGATTAACTAAGGAAGTACGACATTTTCATGCCCCCCCCCGCACGAGCCCCCCATGAACCAAATCTTCTGAAAGAAGCACTGCTTCTTGGTTACAGCTGTTTAAGCTGATTGTTGTTTCCTGCACTTTTGTTCCAATACATTCAGTATTGAAATCAATGCAAGCTGTCTACTTAGGTTATCCTATAAAGATAAAATCATTATATTGGCAGGGGACAGAGACCACTTGACCCAAAATTGTAGTAGTGTTATGTACCTTTGAACTTTGCTTTGTGTCGTGCTATTCCTGGATTCGAAACTGAGTTTTCGGTTTTTCCGTTACTAAAGTTCCTATCCCAAGCATGCTGCACATACGGTGTCCGCAAGTGAGTATTTTTTCCGAGCTCTGAGTCCTGGGTGAATAGTTGTCAAGATACTGCATATATGTGGTGTAGTAAAATTCACATCTTACATTAGAAGAAACCCAACATTTTAAAGGGACTGTTTCTTGAACTGAAGTTTTCTTCTGCTGCTGTCAGCCTCTCTGGTTCATACACGTTAACTGAACATATATCTCTATTTTTTATTTTTTCTTGCACAAGAAATAGGAAAATATTCACGGAAATTATGCTTTAAATCTTTCAAACGTCGTGCGATAATTGTGTCCATAGACAAACTCCTAGTCTTTGGAACGAAAGAAATTTGCGAGGTTTTTGACTAACTCATTGAACAAAATACAATTTCGGATCTATAGTTGATGATGCAACAATTCAAATTCTTTGGTCAGTGCTTCAATCTTTTTCGTCAACTACAAACTCTAAAATCTTCAACTTCTAACAGTTTTTTTCTTTTTTAAGATTTAAATATATGAAGATATCAGGAAGATATGCTAGTTACTAGCCAGGAATATCCGTTAAAAGTTCGTCGAGGTGAAATTTCTTCTTCATGAAAATATATATATATCTTTTCACTCAATTTCCAAAAAAGAGAAAGTTTTGCTTCGTGAAAGCAAACAACTTCGTAGTGTAACAAATCTTGGTGGTGGTTACTGTCTTTGTTGCTGTACTTGCAAAGTTGTTGAACAAAGTGTTGAATTCAGTGTTTTGCTCTTCATAAATCTGATAATTTAAACCGATTCATTTAAGATCTACTTTAATTTTTTTCGGTATACACTTAGCAACTAGACCTTCCCTACGTATGGAGCACTGATTATAAACAAACAAGAACCGTATGATTTCGTTGCTTTAGTTTTCGACCCGGAACAGTGGATAGTTGTAGTGACTTCCCCACACCGCGGCATTATTTTAAAACTCACTGTGTTGATTCAAGTATACAAATTTACACTTTCTGTACACTTCGAATGCAATATTGCAACCTCAACCTCGAGAGTACATAACCTTTCTAGAAGGACAGAGATTCTCTCAGTTACATTTTACGTAGGTTTCGAAATTGACGGTCTACTTGTATTTGAATGTACCACAGTAATGAAGGAACACTCTTATCATTCCTTTATTATTATTATTTTTTTTCATTCTTTTCGCTTGTTTTCACTGCAAGATAACTTTCCTTCCAGCGTTCGCGAACCCCTGTGGAGACATCGCGGCCCCTTGCTGTAAGACACGCTGCAGTGAACATTAAGTATTTGAGAATTAAGTTCTTGTTGTAGGTAGAAGACTATATTTAAGAAAAGGTACTTTTACAGAAAACTAACTACGTCTTTAATAAAGCGATTCATAATAATTCAAATATTTGGGTTTTCTGTTAATTTTCTTCGGTGTTTTTTTTTTCCTTTTTGTTATCTAACATACCCGCCCCTTTACCTCACCCCTTAGTACAAAGCACTTGAGAGATAGAGTTTCCGGGCTGCATGTGATGGAGAAAGCGAGGTTACTATTTCCCAGTTTGCTCATTAAAATTACTCAAAGCATTAGAAGCAGTAGTGCTACAACTGTAATAGATTCACTTTCCATGATGCTCCCTTTAATTCTTAAGAATATTTATCAAATGAACTAATTAACTACTCTTAACGTATTTATCTTAGGTAAGAAATTTGAAGATTTGGGCTGTAACGTAATACTCATAGGTCTTACTTTTTTCTCTTTTAATTTCTTGACTAAAGCAGAACCGTTGCAAAACCTTAACAAATTCATTAATAGATATTAATTACCAGAATTGTTTCTTTTTAAATTTCAATGTTATTTTTCATTTCCCAGTAGGCCTACTTTTAAGATCTTTAAAAAAAATAATGCGACATGGTGTGACTACTAAGGCCTCTTAAGGAAGATCAGATGTCACCTTCATCACGATGAGTTCAGAAAAGTCGCAAGTGGCCGACTAACAGAAGAGCAGCCTTCCTTCTTTCGCGTACTAAAGCTTTGTTATTAGGGAAATATAATCTGTCTTGATTTCATTTTAGTTGCGTTACTATGGCACCGACACGGAACAGGATCTAGCAGATGGCTTCTTAACGTGTGGAAGAGAGAGAGAGGGGGGGAGGGGGCAGACAAAGAGCATAATGCGTTGCATATTGTGGTGACAAATTAATTCTCATGTCGATGACATCACATCCGTTTGATCATTTTTTCGTGGTAGAAATAGAACATTATGTCTTGGATGAGTTTTAAAGAGTAATGTCGTTTATTTTGGGATTAATAGGTGGCAGAATACATAGGTTATAATTAAGTCCATGAACATTTATCATGTTCCTTTATGTTATCAAATAATTTTTAACTTTTCTAACCTAAGAATTTGAATTTGCTCTATTCCTGTGTAGAGTATTTGATGCTGTGTTGTTTCTCCTCTTTGTATTACAATACACGTTCAATCTCCTATGCAACATTGCTTCGTAACGCTTGATGTATAATAACGAAAATTGAAAATTAAATAGTATGATTGCTTCATACTTTGTGTTAATACTTTACTCATACTAGTATGTGTGAATGATTATATGGTTTCCCCCCTTCTATAAGTTATTTACTAATCGACATATGAACCCAGACCATATACATTAGGGTGGTCCTTATTTTTAAAATTTCGAAAACTCAACGGGACACGTTTCCAATTTGATCCATTAGCCATACAAGTAATTTTTTGTAACATTTGGTTAATTTTAAGTAGCATTTAGAGGTAGTTACCAGAACCTGCAAAATCGCAGCATATTACAATACTTAACATAGGAACAATCGTGCTGAAATTGTTTAAATGTTGAAATTGATAAGATTGTGCAACGTAATGTAGAAGGTGTCTTATAATACTATATATCGTCTTTGACGCGATTAATAGAAAAGTCTTAAAGATCGAGAATATTGTTATTTCTCTGGAGACGGCGTGTCTCTTTTCGGAGCATAAAATTCAGTTCTGTGTGATTTTCCAACATATATTTTGAGTCTTACCGAACACTATCTACGATTTCCGCTTCAGAGTTATTGCAGTTTTGAGCAGTTGACTAACACATAATTATATGGAATGTTATCTATTTGAAATTCCATAACGATTAATTATTACATTAGCGTGTTCTATTATAATTATGTTTGTAATCTAAAATAAGGCAAAAGAGGGACTAGTTCTATGTTTCCTTTTATAAAAAGGTGGCTACAGTTAGACCTGCCACTTGTAAAAAGATGAACGTACAGTATGTATAATTGTGGATTGTAGACATTTAACAGCTAATGGAACCCAGACCGGCCGAAGTCATTAGTTACAAAAATGTCCCAAAATACAAAGTTCACCGAAATTTACAGTTCTCTGTACTTGTCCTCGGAAACACGTAATTTCATCTCTTCAAGATATCTTCGATGAATGACTAAAAAAAAGGAAGTTAAGAGAATCTGAAAAAAGGAAAAGCGAGTGATAGTTACTCAGGATAGCATCTATGGAAATATATTCCGGATTATTTTGTACTAACTCGAATTTCGAATTGAATTGAATTCCATTCATCGTCTTTAGGCATCTAAGGCTCAGCTCAGGATAGAGGAAGGGAAAGTGTGTGGGAAGCTGACGGTCAGAGTCTACGTTGAAGGTACTATATCGGCATTTGCCTCATGTGGCTGTGGAAAAACTAGAAAGCCTGTCAGGGTAGTAGGTCACTGAGATTGAACCCACGACCTCTCGAATGCTTAGTTACTGCTCTACCACTACGCCACGGCCACTCGATACTCGTTTTTCGACAATACTGGATCCTGACTCACACAGTGAACCTCTAACTCTGGTCTCCTGATGCGAACTACATTGCCACGTAAAATGCAACACATCCATCAAATGCATTAAGCATACGGAGGAGACGTGAAGTTGCCGTGATCGCGAAATACAATCAATTGCACATCAAAAGATTAAACACTAAATCCAACTTTTTCTGCAGGTTCTCAGTAATCAATGGAAGTAATGTCCAGACTTAAACAATTGCCAATAACAAGTAATGTTCTACTGTGTGAGCATTGATATATTCGCCTTGTGACATTGTAAAACGGAAAATACTAACTGTTAATTGTAGATGCCATATATAGATCTTGTATTCTGCTTAAAGTAAAGGGAGCTAATATTTCAAACTTTGGTAGCGACCTCTAACTTTCATTTAAATTTAGCAAAATTTTGGGATTATTACTTTCTTTGATATTAGAACAAGTTGGGCAGGTGTCCCATTGCAAACTGCAACAATTGTTTTTAACTCTTAAAATAAGAACCACCCTACTATACATATGATATTTGGAGCCATACACTTCAGGAGCCGAAGGATTCAAGTAACACTGACGAATAAGAAAATGTTCGATGTAAACTTTTATATACCGTATGATCGGGAATAAAGTATACTGAGAGTTGGCACCACTGCACGCCGTAGGTGATGTTAAGAAAGTAGAAGAGTGCAGTGTTAGTGTGACTTTAGTTCTCGCAGAGAGCAGGTGTAGTGTAAGGTGATTCGTAATGATCTTGATTCATTGTGAGAAGTCATATGTTGTGGAACATTATTACTTCTCACGCGGAAGTGACCAAAATGGTGGATGGAGTGTGAAACGTGTTTGGAATTATGGATTTACAGTACCAGAAACCTCCTTCAACGAAACGTACATTGGTGTTGCTAGTTGAAAAATTGCGTCAAACGAGGATAGTACTGTGTGAACGCGAAAAGCACTCGGGAAGAAAGTGCTCTAGGAATACACAATGGGTTTTAACACACAATGTTTCAGATGACATCACTGCACACATTGCTGGTAAACCTTTACAGCTTCTGCAACATTACTTTCAAAACAGCACATTCTCGATGCAAACAGACCACTTACCTGATGTAACTCGGCCTGATGCATAATTGTGAGGAATACTTATAGGGCGCGTCTATCGTGATCTATTGACTCATAATATTGAACAACTCAAATTGCATATCACCTGGGTGTACCATTGAATTTCGCGGGGTACAATTGCGTCCACCTTAGCGTTACTACAAATAAATGTTTAGCGTTGGACGGAGCACACTGGGCACATGTGAATTAAATATTTTCTGTGCTGTTTATGCTGCTCCTGATCTTGGGCAGCTTTGGTCGTTTTTCTTGAGTTGCTTTGGTCATTTATCTATAATTCTTGGTATTAAAATGCCATATAGTATATTATCAATATCATCGATATAATATATTATCAATACATATTCTGCGTTTCGTTATACGATATTTCCTGCCATATTGTATAGCCCGAATTATTTGTGCATGTACGCATTAAGATCACAAGTAGCTGTGTACACTTCGCATCAAAAAAATTACGACAGCGAAGACCGTGCAGCTAGGCAACCCAAATGACACCTTCTTATCATATAATCGTATCTGGTAAACAGACCTCCTCTTGCTCCTTCCTTCGTCTCGTCCATTCTAAAATCAGCAAATATCATGAGCACGTTTTTTTTTACCAAATAGACATGTATTAGTATCGATAAAATGAAAGAATAAAAGCGAGACGAATCAATATACATAAGTTGATGGAGGGAGAAATTGAAACATACAATGAAACTTGAAACCGATGGATGTCTGTTAGACAGATACAAAGAAATGAGAAAGACAGAGAAAGAGAAAAGGGGAGAGAGAAGAAGAAGAAGTGCAGATAAAAATATGGAATTTAAACGTAGTAAAAGATTAAGTTCAGTTCCCACAGATCTAACAGCAAGATAGAAGTGACTTTTGGATTGTATATTTTTTCAGGGCTATTCGAATTTATAAAGGATGTTAAAAAAATCCAATAAAGTCAGTTTCAAAATGGAGACCAAACTTGGTGGTCAGATTAAATACTCTTGATTTCCAGGGAAACTCCAGAGTTTTGAGACACATCTAGGATAATGTAAAAAGTGTAACACACATGATTTGATTTCGCAGGGTTCGTTTTCAAATTCGTTGGGGCTTATTAAACATACTGGTTTGAAACACCTTGAAATAAGGGATTCTGCCAGGATTTTCAGTTTTGGGGGTGTAAAGTCAAAATTGGAAGGGTGGGCGTAGATTTTTGCACGGTTTATGTAAACTTTTGTCCGAAAATAAGTTAAAGTTGGGGGTAGTCTGGAGGATTTCGGTCTGACACCCCACAGGGACCGGGATCACTGATTGTAACAAACCCAGTAGATACCGTAGGCCATACCTTCCATTCCAGACTACTAATGCAAATTGAACATAAAAATAAAATGCATGAATTATAATTGTTCATCTTAATTTCTGTCAGAAAAAGCCAAGATTATAATCCCAAACTGTATCAATACGAAAAGTTACAAATGTTCAAAAGCAAAATCAGCATGTTTCTATAGGCATAGTAAACATTACATGATCAACATTGCAAATGTGAAAAAAAGAAACACATGTAATAGTATATTGATAAATTATAGGATGGAAACGAATTTGGTGCCAAAGTAATATAACAATAATTCTTCTCTTGAAATAGCCAAAAATGTGGATCATTTTCTACTCATGTCTTAAAATTTATCTGTTATGGACATGCCACTCTATATTCCACCTATTGCGAATATAACGTTATAATAATTACAACACTATTGAACTATTGTTTATAACAATTCGCACAGAAGCAATGAATGCGGCAGAGCTGAAACGGGTCACCGGCTGTCGGGGGATTTTGGTGAAGTTATGTACTGTGTCGTCGGGTGTAAGATTCGAATCAATTCTGACCCGGAGGATGAAGGAGATATTTTAATTATTTCATTGCGTTTGAACAGTGTTTGCTTCAGGTATGACCAGGATATGACCAGGATTGGAGATGTTACCCCGAGATCACGAAAAATACGACGCCGAAATTCCCAGTTAAATAGATTACCCAGACCGGGTCGATCGGGTTACCGGGTGACTTATGTTTGAGTCAGGCCCTATCACCGGGTCATAGAAAGTTGCCCGGATTTAGGTGTGGGACACGCACAAACAGAGAGAGTGTGTGTAAAGTAAGATAAAAAATAAAGATAAATAGATAGAGAGAAGAAGAAGCGAAAGACGCAGCAAAGACACGATAACAATACATCAAGAAGAGAGAAAGACCAATGAAAAACATGAAAACTACATTATGCTAAACATCACACACACTGTTTACTGTGAGTCTGACCAATGATGCTTCGTAAGTCTCCAGAACGGGGGAGTTCTCCATCTCTGTTTGAATACTTCAGCGTATGCGAAAAAGAAACTTGCTAGTGGGGAATCGAATCCAGGTTTTCAAATTAGAAGTCAAGCACGATAACGATCTATCTCCAGAGATGGTTCTATCCAAAACGTGCTTAACAAATGCTATAGTGTTTCTTTCTAAGAATAATAATATGAAAAGAGGATACTTCTGATCAATGACGAGTTCTTAACTGTCCTGGTAACCCCTTGAGTCTTGATTTGGACTTTTCCAACCAACATTCGTAAATCGTCTTCCTTTCTATAGCGACTCAGGTGATTCATTCTACAGTCGGAAATATTCTCCGTTTTGTATCAGAAGTGATGATTAGAAGATTATTCACGATCGCTTTGTAAAAAATATTTAGCTTAAACTGAATTTGAACCTATGTTGAGTTACTATCGTACTGAAATGTCCAACGCATTTCCCCATCTCCATCTTCCCAACGAAAGAGAGCCATGTATTACGAAGTTCAATACGAGGAAAATTTAGCATTGAGTGTATGTGTTAGTGTCTGTATGTATTGTGTGGTAAGTAAACACACTGTATGTATGCCCTTTTCGTCATGTCGAATTATGAAATGAATATATATATGGCAGTTTTAGGAACAAATCCAGTTTAGGATAAGTATTGCCACATTAAGATACGATCATTTATTGTCGTTTATTTTAACGTAAACCAGCTTGAACGAAGCTAACATCACAAAAAATGTCATTAGCAAATGGAGAAGTTAAAACTTAAATTAAGAGTTCTAATACACTTCGGGCAATATGGCAAGTTGAACGTAACACAACAATTTAACTTTTAACACTTAATTGTAAGTATAAAAAGTAATCACTTGCAGGCGAATCGAACCTACAATCATAAGATTTCTTTCTCTAGCATGTGCCTCAGGATTGAATTTGATTCGTCATCATATGTCTATATTATGAGAAAGTGTAGCTGTTTGTAAATTTTCGGATCGGACTTACTGACTGAAGTCTCCTAGCATCAAAATTATCTCCACATTTTCAAGTTCTGTGGAATAAGAAAAGGAAAAAAAAAGCTACATAAACTTGCAATAATGTTAGCGGTATAGAACTTTCCTACATGGAATACTGTCCAGCGCACTCGTCATGACCGATGTCTTTCAGGCTCTAGGTTATGGTACTTTTGATGCTGCTGAGTATGGGATGGAACCCTATATTTTCCAACATTCCTTTTTAATTATCCAGCTAAGTTGGAACATTAAATTTTCGTTCTCTACGAATTATAAATGGCGCTTACATTCAAAATAAGACAAATTGTGGTAGAATTTATTTACAAATGTTTATGTAATGAAGAAGAGAATAATGCCAGTACGCAAAGACAAAAACTATTTTTAAACATTATCAATAATAATTGCTGCGAACGACTAAAAAACAGCTGAGATTCTAACGATTGGACATATATTTTTGGATATACTCTGTTCTTAACCACTCTCTTCAATAGTCCCCCACGGTCTTGAACCTATGTTTACGCGCACCAAGAAGTAAGAAATATGTTGTGTAACGTTATACACAAGCTTATTCGGCAAAACCATGTATAGTATAGCTCCCGACTTTAAGTATACGTTGGATCAGGGTTTCTCAACCTGGGGGTCACGACTCCCAAGGGAATCGCGAGACGAGTTGTAAAAATACATTTAATGAGGGTTTTGTAAGCTAAAATTATTAAATTTCAGAGAATGTATTTTATTTTAATTGTTATCATAATTACTAAATGTAATGTAATTAGTTGAATAGTTTTTCTCTAATATAGTTAGGATATTTATTACCAAATCAGCAAATCAACTGTCATGTTTTCAAATAAAAAGCAAATATTGCAGAAAATAAAAGAGGACATAAATATTTAAAACATTACGAAAGATTGCACAAGTTTACTAGGTTAGCGCAAACTCTGAGCCTATCTTGATTTAACAAGTTTCAAAATATCCTGTTCAATTATTGTGATAGATTTTCAGTCAAAAGTTAGGTTTCCCATCCTTCCATGCCTGGCGCTCTGCGGTGCGCTCAGCCTCCTATCAAACTGAGTACCAGAGTGTCCTTGGGAAGGTAAAGGCGGTCGAGCGTGGGACTGACCACTTCACCTGACTTCGTACCGTAGGTCGAGAATATGTTGAGCGCTACCATTCTCCATGTGCCGTTCGCGACCCGTGTGTATTGCACAGGGAATAGCTTTACATTTACTTTTATTAATTCGTGTAACTGAGAAACAGACCGATAAAAGCGGTAAATTTGCTACCATTGCTCACAAAACCCACTTTCGACACTGGAAATAGTTTTGCAAAACAAAATGTTAACCCCCTTTTGGTGGTCCAAATTAAAAGGTGAAGACGATCGAGATCGAGAGATACTACAATATTTTATAAACAGAAATCGGTGTCTGACTTAATTTCTTGGTACTACATTAATAAAATTAGACAAGGAAAAGTGATCTCCTGAATAAACATTTCTTTTCCCATAAGCGAGATTCAATTTTGAGTTTGAATTCCGGAAAATGGGATTACACTTTAGCTTAGGAAAATTATTCTCATCATCAAAACCTCAGACTCTTGTAAGCAACTGTAGAAAAAGTCATCAGCTTATGTGAGCCTCTTAATTTATATTTGTATAAAAAGGATTGAATACATAGAAATGAATAAAACCGTAAGGAAAAAAATAAGAGAGGATGTACGAAGATATAACGAAAATCTTGTTAGAAATACAATCGAGGAGAGCAAGAGCCTGAAGAAAACCAAACAGCAGCTCTTGATAGGGAAAAAGCAAATAATTGCAGTTAAGAGACCAGGCGGAACCGTAACACGAAATAAGGAAGAAATTATAAAAATATTTGAAAATTTCTACAGAGAATCGTACTACTCGAAGAAGAGCTAGGAAATGAAGACTCAGAAGAAAATGATGTAGATGTCTTAGATGTAATGAAAGAAGAAATGGACAAAGTACTTCGAGGGATGAGGAACGGAAAGTCGCCAGGAGAAGATGGACTCACAGCAGAGATGTTTAAATGGGGAGATGAAAACATAAAAGAGGAAGTTGCGAAATTATTCTCGATCGCCTGAGGAAGAGAGAAATACCCAGAAGTTAGAATAATGCTGTTATTATTTTGTTGTACAAGAAAGGAGACAACGAAATCGTCGAAAACTACAGACCAATTAGTTTACTGTCAGCTCTATACAAAATGTTCACCAAAGTTGTTTTGAATCGTATTGAACGGGACTTGGATTTTAACCAGGGAAGGTAACAAGCCGGATTTCGTCGTGGATTTAGCACAATGGACCACATACAAACATTGAATGAAGTTATGCTAAGGACTAGTGAATATGAACTTCCACTATGTTTGGTATTGATAGATTTCGAAAAAGATTTCGATCCGGTCTCCTTGTCAGCAGTACTTAAATCACTTGAACATCAATATCGAAAATGCGTACATCAAGCTACTGCGAAACATTTATTCGACTGCCACATCTGTCATTAAACTACATCAAGAAAGTGAAAAAATTTGAGTTGGAAAGGGGATAGGGCAAGGAAATTCAATTTCCCCAAAACTGTTTTCTGGGATCCTGGAGAGAGTGTTCAAAACTTTAAACTGGGATGAATTTGGAACTACAATTAATGACAAATATCTTCATCACCAACATGATATAGTCCTGCTTGCTTTAAATGCGGAAGAACTACAAACCAGAACTGAATAATGAGGGTTCGAAAATAGGCCTTAAAATGAATTTAAGTAAAAAAAGGTCATGTATAATCAACATGCAGCAAAAAGGGAAATAAAGATTAGCGGTGAGACAATAGGCATAGTTGATGAGTATGTTTACCTAGGTCAGCTCAAAACATCGAATGCCAAGTTGACTGATGAATTAAATAGAAGATGTAAAATGGCGTGGAGTTCGTTTGGAAGACTACACTTTATTTTCAAAAGCAAACTACCAATGCTTCTGAAGCGTGAAGTTTATAATCAATGTGTCTTACCTGTGATGATGTACGGCTGTTAAACTTGGACATTGAATGCGTAAACGACCCAAAGATTGAGCGTCACACAAAGAGCAATGGAGATATGCATGCTAGGAGGGACAGGAAAACAAATGAATGGATTCGCGCACAAGCAAAGGTAGAGGATATAATCAAGGCTGCGAAAAAGCTGAAGTGGACTTGGGCCGGTGACATAGCTAGATGAACAGAGGAAGGTGGACGACAAGTGTATTACATTGGATTTTTAGAGAAAAGAAATAACCGAGACGACGTCCAAATTCAAGATGGTTAGATGAAATCAAGCGTTTTTCAGGAGCTACATGGATGAGGATAGCAGAGGCCCGAGATATGTGTGGAAAGAAAAGGGGGAGGCCTTCATCCAGCATTGGATAGAAAACGGCTGAATATGATATATATATATATATATATACAAACAAGAAAATTACTTTTGGAGGTCGCCGGGCAGAAAGCACCGTACAAGGAGATAGCGGCATGAAAAAGGTTGAGATACGCTGCGTTAGATCGATCCCTGCTCATGCTGTGTGACCTTTATGGTGGACAAACGCCGTGTGCACATGGGCGGATTTAGCAGAAATACCCTGGCGGGGTGGCAATACAATTTAATTTATAGATAACAAATTGCAAAGCTATAGTTTAGAATGAAACATCAGAAATGATTGAGGGGCAATGCCCATGCGCGTGCGTGCGTTTTCTCGGCGTTATCCCGTCTTGTTCCACTTTCTTCTTTCCACCCATTAATCCCATCATCATGCATCCGACTTTACCCAAAGTTGCCTAAAAGGCCTTAAAACTAAATTCAAATTTTCAATTTTATGTATGCGCGCACTGTCCCTTACTCTGGAAACGGAAGAGAAAATGGGACACAAGCCTTATTTCCAGGGAATGATTCACAAGATTGGCGCTGTGTAAAATATATGTGCGCAGAGCTCGAACTATAAGTAACACCATCAGTCGTCTTTTCGGCAACTGACAGTTTGGTCTTGTAGATAACGCAGGGAGATACTAATTCAGAGGTCCCGAGTTCGAATCCGAGTAAACAGTATGTGTGTTGTTTAGCATAATGATAATATACTTTTCATGTTTTTCATTGATCTTTCTCTCTTCCTCTCTTTCTTTATGTATTGTTATCTTGTGTTCGCTGGTTCTTTCTCTTCTTCATCTTTTCCCTCTCTCTATTCATGTTTATTTCTTCTCTTACTTTACACACACTCTCGCTGTGCGTGTTCCACAGCTAAATCCGGGCTACTTTCAAAGACCTGACCCAAACATAAGTGACCCGGTAACCCGATTGACCCAGTCTGGATAATCTGTTTAACTGGGAATTTCAACGTCGTATTTTTCGTGTTGCTCGGGTAAGATCTCTGATTCTGGTCACCCCTGAAACAAACACTGTTAAAACACAATGAAATAATTAAAATCTCTCCTTTATTCTCCGGGTTATCCGATCTACATCGAATCACCACGTCAGAATGCGTTCGAATCATAAACCTGATGGCACACTCCAAAATCTGACCAACATCCCCCAACATCCGGTTACCCGTTTTAGCTCTGCCGTGTTCATTCCATCTGTACGAATCGTTATACACACTAGTTCATTAGTGTTGTAATTATTAAAACGTATTTTCATAATAGTTGGAATCTAGAGTGGCATGTTGGGAACAGATACATTTTAAGATATGAGTAGTAAATGGCCCTCTTTTTTCGTTATTTCAAGAGAATAATTATTTTTATATTAATTTGGCAAACAATTCGTTTCCTATATTTTAATTTATCAACATACCATTCAATGTTTCCTTTTTCACATTTGAAATGTGCAAAATGTAATTTGTGCTATGTCTATAGAAACATGAGAATATTGCTTTTGAACATTTGTAGCTTTTCATTTTGTTACAGTTTGGAATTCTAATCTTGGCTCTTTCTGATAGAAATTAAGCAGACAAATTATCATCCATTCATGTTCTTTATATGCTCAATTTACATTAGTAGTCTGGAATGGAAGGTATGACCTACGGTATCTACTGGGTTTGTTACAATCAGTGATTCGACCAGACCCCGGCCTCTGTGGGTGGTGTCAGCCCCAAATCCTCGAGAGTATTCCCAACTTTAACATTTTCTGGCGGTCAAAATTTGGTAGAAACATTGCAAAGCTACCTACATTCCGCCAATTTTGACTTTGCACCCCCCAAACTGAAATTCCTGGCGGAATCTCTGACTACAATGTATTCCGAACCAGTACGTTCAAAGAGCTCCACCGAATTTGCAACCGAACCACGCGCAAACAGAGCATGTGTGTTGCACTTTTTGCATTATCCTAGATGTATCTCAAACCTCTGGAGTTCCACTGGATATCATGAGTATTTAACCTGACCATCAACTTTGGTCGCAATTTTGAAAGTGACTAAATTAATTTTCAAGCACCCTTTATATATTCGAACAGCCCTGGATTTTTTTTTCCAAAAGTCACTTCTATCTCGCAGTTAGATTTGTGAGCACTGCACTTTATAATATTGGGTTCCTTTTTACTACGTTGAAATTCCATATATTTATCTCTACTCCCTCTTCTACTTCTTCTTCTTTTTCTCCTCTCCACTTTTTTTTCTCTCTCTCTCTCTCTCTTTCATTTCTCTCCCTCTGCCTAAAGACGTCCACCGGTTTCAATTTTTCATTGTGTGTGTTTATATTTCTCCCTCCATCAAATTACATGTATTGTTTCGTTTCGCTTTTATTCTTTCATTTTATCGATACTAATACATGTCTATTTTGAAAAAAAAATGTGTTCATTATATTTGCTGATTTTAGTATGGACGAGACAAGGGAAGGAGAAAGAGGGAACATTTACCAAACACGAATATGGGACAAGAAGGTGCCATTTGGGTTGCCTAGCTGCACGGCGTTCGCTGTCGCATTTTTTTTTTATGTGAAGTGTACAAGACATGACAGTTTTGTGTAACATATATTTCGGATTACGTATGAAAGAATTCCTTGAACTTTTATATTCGTTAATGTCACTTGTATCGCTTGGCTTCTGAACACATTTGTTTTTACTACTATTGCAAATAATCATCACCATTAGTGCTAATTATCCTTTATTATTCGAAAAGACATGATGTTTTCTTAATACTTCTTAGCTATTGCTTTTTCCTAGCACAAATATACTTCTGTCTATTCCTGATCAAGCATTAAGATAATAATTAATCTCGCGAGTATTTAAACAAAATCACAGTTGTTTCAGTGAGTATGGTAACTAATGAAAGAATTATAACAAACGGTGTAGCCAGACAAATTGTCGCGGGGGGCCTTTAGAAATACAAAATAGTATCATATTTCGTGGTTATACAAAATACTCCAACGTTTATTCAAGCAAGGTTTAGTACATAGTATATCTGAAATTTTCCAGCTTGGTCGCTCGACACGTTTCATTTTTAAGTACTTATATTACTTATACAAGAATAGTTCAAAACGGATATTCTTTTATTTTTATACCAACCGATTAATTAATGGCGGCCATTTTCGTATTGCGGCTCATACGAAAATTTGTGTTATCAGATGTTTACGGAAAATGCAATAGCTGCGAACTGGTTTTCATAGAATTTTCACAACAACAAAAAAAATACTCTTTCCGATAATATCTGCTTAATAATTTTAGTCCTCTGAATGAAAAGCCTAAAACGTAATCGAACTGATAAAAATTAAATCCAAATGCGGTTGTCGAGATAGAATCAATTTCGGTTTTCAGGAGCGCTTTATCGCCCGGAAGGGATTTAACATTAAAGTTAATCTCTTGTACACATTACATATCAAAGTATATTGAAAATCTACAGTATTTGAAGGCTGTGCTGATATCTGCTTCTATGATATTTTATGATTTTTTTTGAAAATACAAACAAAATATTGTATTTTATGCATATTGGAGGCCCAGTAACTTTAGTGCAGGGTTGCCATCCGTCCCGATTTTCTCCCCGTTATCCCGCGTCCTGATTCAATGTTCCGCGGGACGCAGATTGTCCCGATTTTCACCGTTCGAAGATCCACAATTAAGAATAACTTATTATTTGATATTATTAGTAGAACTATACTTATTATTTTCATCAGACATATATTTTTTTTTAATTCTTCAGTCTTCTTAATACATGAAGATAAAGCAATTCTTTGGAAGCAGGTTTCTCCTCCGACATGTGTTCTTCATTCTTAAAAAGAGAAGATTCAGTAGAAGAAGGCACCCATATTAGTCCGGTTAGAAATCTGAAACCCGTGAATAGTTAGGGGGGGACTTTTTGTATTTCTGATACTTAATCTCTATGTATTTTTGAAGAAATTTAGAGGGGGAGTCACTTTTTGTTTGGTGGCATTTAGCCGCCATCTTGGAAAATGGCGGCCGATTTTCACTTTTTTATCATAACTCGATAACTGTTCGAAATATGAAACAATGTTTCAAACAAAAGTTAAAAATCATAACAAAATACATCTTTTTGGTTCTTATAACATTTGTTCTATCTCTTACGGTTTTCGAGAAAAAACGTAAAATTTGATTTCTTTCTTTTTATTTTAGTTTTTGGGAGTTTACCATATAAATTACTTTTAACACGTATATTAATCTTTTAGATGAGAAAGTTAATCAATTATTAACTTGAAATACAATATATTTTCTGTTTTCTCAATCTTGGGGGACCCACCTGCAGTTTTATCCACCTCCCTACGAGATAGTGTTGCCAGCATCACTTTCTTCTTCTACGTCTGGGGATTTTACCACATTATATCTGTCAACCAGTAGTTGTTAAATTTTTACATTTTTTGTTCAGTTTTTGGTTTACTGGTTTATCAATGTTCGGTTTTCTGTTTGTAAAACAGATTGGACAAAGTTGAAAGAAAAAGCAGCAGAATGGGAAAGTATTGCGACGTTATATAATAAGCTTTATGAACGTTTTGAAAATGGAAGTGTCGCTCGTAGAATCCACAAAATTTGCAGATTAAACGTCACTGGCACAAAACTAGACAGAGCCAAAAGACAAAAATCTACGATTGCAAAAGAAGATTCTTCTACATGCCAAACACCTGAAGAAGGAAGCATCATTGACAAAAGAAGTAGTCGCGCTCATTGTTCCATTGAAACCTCGTGTATATGTTTTGAGCCACTGCTAGGTAAAGTAGCCAGAAGTAAGGATAAGAGTAGAGAAGCAGTTCAGTACCACCTGAGAGTGCATGGAATACGTTTTCGAAAGCAGCAGAATTTGTTCAAGACCAAAGAACAAAAGATCGTCTTGCAAGCATTAATTACATTTTGCAACAATGAAGCGGTATATCAAAAGCAGCTGCATTAGATATTAGGTACCATAAAGACTGCTGGAAAACTTATTGTAGGCCAGTATATAAAGGTCGAGCAACCAATAGAAAATTACAAAAAATTAGAGAGAGACAGAAATGGGTTTGTGACATGGAAAACAAGGCTTTCGCTCAACTTTGTACGTTTGTTACTGAAAACATGGATGTAGAAAAGGAAGTTTATAACCCTAAGAGATCTACTGTGTGAGTATGAAAAGTTACAGTGGGAGTTAATGCTAACTGATACTGAAATAAGAGACACATGCGATGATAGATCTGCCCTTCATGCTTTAGGTCTTGAGAAGCATTTTGGAAAGGAAATTGGATTTCAGTCAAGATACCGTAGAAACGATTCCTCAATAGTATTCTTCACAAAGCATGGAGAGTCATATGTTGAAACTGCTGTAAATAGTTGGGGTACTGACAGCCTACATTTGATTCGAAATACTGCACAAATCATGAACAATAAGCATAAGAACCAGCCGCAATGATTTGGCCTTGGAGCGTGAATGATATGGAACATGACTGGACACCTGATGATGTTTATAACCTTGTAGCATTGCTGGCTAATCTACAGGCAACAATTAAAGACAGTAGAGCTGTAGTTTCTGATAAGCTTGAACCTGCAGTTCGTTTTTTGTGTCAAGCAATTATGTATCTCGTAAATAATAAACGACAACCACTGCAATTAGTTTTATCCATGGCTGGGCACGATGTGACTGGAAGCAAAGAAATCCTTCAAACTCTTAAAAAGTTTGGATTTCATATAACGATGTATTAGATGAATTATCAACATTGGCACTTCAAGAATTTGACCGAGCGGAGATTTCAAAAGAGCTATGTGTTGATGAAGGACTACTTTGTCCATTCCAAATCGTATCAGGACTACCAGCTACTGTGATTATGGACAATGACGATTTTAAAGAAGATGGTTTAACAGGTTCAGAAACCACCCACTTCACAAATGTTATAATGGCTCAACCTATAGCACTCCGCTCTTCGGCAGGAAAGCCAAAAGGTGAAGTTCTTACTGGAGGAGAAACACCGAATATGACTCTAGAAAATATTCTGGATTACGGAGTCGCGCCAGTAGCTCTGTTTACAACTTTACAGTAATCTTTGTTTACAACTGATGGTGAATTTAACGAGCCAATCAAGTCAAAGTTCCTTTCAACATTAAACCTTGAGGCAGAATCTTGTCCTCAAACTTACGAAGTTCTTGTCGATGTTGGTATGATTTGGAACGAAGTGCCTCCCGCTAATACTTGGTCAGAATATGCAACGAGCTATTCAGTTACATTGAGTCACGTCATCCAGAAGCCAAAACCTTTCATCTCATAAACGATATTTATAATGAAGAAGCCATGAAAGCCAGTGCAAAGCAGTATGAACAAAGACGACGAGCTCCTCATCATGGGTTTTCTCCAAACATATATCCTCAAAGTGGTAACCATCCTATGCCCTCTGGAGTTCAGTTGCGACAGTTGTATTCTAAACCTGAAAATAAAGAAAAACTTCAAGTTTTACTTCTCAACGAATGGCGTGATTATGAGTTTCACGCGACATGGATCTTTACAAAGAACAGTAGTTGCATTAATATTGAAACTGGTTTGCCAGAGCAACGTTTCGAGGCATGTTCTCTTAGTGACGCTGACACTAGAGCTTCCTACCATGCTGCACAAATAGAAGATGATACCAATCTTGTTTTTGATTTCGAAGACACAGATGTATGGGTTCTGAGTTCATATATAAGCTTCTTAACAGACCAAAGAATGTATATGTATAAAAAGAAGCCCGAGGAACCACCAAGTTTTTTCGAGTGTCGCAAGTTCTTTCCAAATAAAACAATTGCTTCTGCAGCCGTTGGCCTATATACATTTACGGGGGTGTTGAAGGATTTTTTGGATGTGGCAAAGTGAAGCCAATGAAAACTATTCCAAAGGAACAGAACAAACATTTTTTGCAAGAAATGTCAATGTTTGGATACGGCAAACCTTTTACTATTAGGGTACTTTACAGTGATCCGGTAAGCAACCGGCTTTGTGACGCTCGGGCTAGGAAATGGCTTCGGTCGAATGGCTGTGATTCTGAAAGATTACCTCCAGATGATGACTCATTTAAACAACATTGTCTTAGAGCTTACCTACAAGCATTTGAGTACAAAAATGCAAGAATAGGAAAGAAATTAAAAGCTACTGACCATGGTTGGAAAGTCGAAGAAGGTATGCTTGTTCCCATCACTCACACGAGAGAAGAATTACCGAACATTCCCCTTGAATTTTCGGAAGAAACAGATGGAAATGACCCTGAAGAGGTAGAAGTTGATGAAAACTCAGCAAAACGAGATGAAACTGATAAAGAAGACATAGATGATGAATTTTCATTGTAATTTTGTTACAAGACTGATGGAATTATTGGTTTTATCTCGTATCTTCCCCTAAGCTATGATGCTATTTTATTGCACGTCTCCTGTAACGAAAATTTTTTAAAAATAATTAAAATGTAACAAACTGGTAACCTACTTGAGTTTTTAACAAACTGAAATTATAAAAGTGTAAAACAGTTAATGGATACAAAACAATATATAACCCAAGTTATATGTTAAACTGAAATTATATAGTAATAGAAAACTATCTAGTAGTGACTTTAAAATTCGCTCATATCATTTTCTGTTAAAGAAAGTAAACAATAACAATAAGGTACAAGAAAAGAAAAAAATGATCGTTTAATGAAAGTTTGATAGGTATATTTGTACAGTATATGTTAGTTAAAAAGGAAAATGGCGGACAAAATTCAGAAAATAAAAACTCTTAGACGTTGTTTTCCATCAAGGAACTTGGTTTTTAATTTTAGTAAAAAGAAACTCCCAGCTTACGTGTTTTAGCTACGTATTAAAAGTAATTTATATGGTAAACTCCCAAAAACTAAAGTAAAAAGAAAAAAAAATCAAATTTTACGTTTTTTCTCGAAAACCGTAAGAGATAGAACAAATGTTATAAGAACCAAAAAGATGTATTTTGTTATGATTTTTAAATTTTGTTAGAAACAGTTTTTCATGTTTCCAACAGTTATCGAGTTAGGTTAAAAAAAAAAGTGAAAATCGGCAGCCATTTTCCAAAATGGCGGCTAAATACCACTAAAAAAAGTGACTCCCCCTCTAAATTTCTTCAAAAATACATAGAGATTGAGCATCAGAAATAAAAAAGCCCCCTCCCCAAGCTATTCAAGGATTTCAGGTTTCTGACCGGACTATATGTAAACTTCTCGGAAAATCTTTTATTTTCTAGTGTTACTTGCCTCTGCATGTTGGCAATTTGTTTGAAAAGACTCTGCTATTTTCACTTTCGTATTTAAGTTAATATGTATAAGAGAATTTTTGAGTAAGCTATTTATTAAGAATTACATGCTGAATTCAAAATAATTTTACATCTTCTCAAGAAACTTATATAAAACCTTAATGTTTATGGCTTAAACTATTATATTTTCTTAACATCATACTGCCGGAACCACCTTAAGTAAATGAAGGAAAATGTTTAAAATGCGACTAAAAAAGTCTTGATTAAATAATTCACGAGAAAAATTTCTTTTCTTTTTTTGCTAAATCCGTAATAAATTTTAACTTCAGAAGAAGTCCACGATAGAAGAGAGACTCGGGTGAGGAAATCGTTGTTGGAGGAAATCCGTAACGTTGGATCGTATCAAAATAGAAAATAATCTAACATGATTTTCTTGACCTAATATATAATACTTCCTGACCTATTATTTGAATTGCGTAAGCTGTTTAATATAATGCGTATAATTAGAAAAATAATGTAACATGAGTGCTGTCGGGCCATTCGTTTATTACATTTTCTATCTTAATTATTTCCTTTACCAAGTCATTCTTCAGGATGTTTCTAAAAACTTC
Organism: Lepisma saccharinum; assembly: GCA_022664845.1. Lineage (NCBI taxonomy): Eukaryota > Metazoa > Arthropoda > Insecta > Zygentoma > Lepismatidae > Lepisma > Lepisma saccharinum. The sequence goes on from JAGDQP010022170.1 coordinate 21,894, forward strand.
TTTTAAAGCTTAACTTATTGTGGGTGTACTCCCTATGTACTGATACTCTCAGACGGGCGATACAGAGCCTTTTCCGATTTTCTTGAATAGAAAGGTAGCAACCCTTTTCTAGTGGGACAAAATTTTAAATATATATATTCGCACGTTATACATTTGTTAGGAGAAACTATGCTAGAATTTTGAACTTTAATGATATTTGAGTTTGGAGGAAGTTACATTTTTTCACATTCATTATGAATGATGCTTGTGCACGCTTTGGTAGTAACATTAACGATTTAAAATATAAAATCTATTTTTAACATAAAAATCTATTTTTTCCACAATTTATACCACTTATGTCAGGAGCAACTACAGTAGAAATTTCAACTTTGATATTACGTGTGCCGTTTAATAATTCTTTTTTTTAGAGATGGCGCTGGAAACAAGGATTAGTTCACAGTCTCATCTCTGATGTCATTTTGTTGCTATGACAGTACCTTTCAAAACGCCATTCATGTTTAAACGATTTCGAGTTCGCGTCATTTGTTTTTTTCGTGTGTTAAACATGTCGAGTTTCGAACCCAATAAAGAGCATTTCTGGCACGTACTACTTTTCTTGTTCAAGAAAAACGCGAGTGAAGGCCATCGTATACTTGTGGAAACTTACGGTGACAATGTTCCAATGCAAGACGCTCGTGTGCGTTGGTTTAGACTTGAGTAGTGATTTCGACATGAAAGATAAAGAACACCTAAGTCAACAACAACAACAAAATAAAAAAAATGAAGAAGCCGAATTGCAAACATTGTTGGACGAAGACTATGCGCAAACTCAATTACAAATGGCAGAGAGGTTGATTGTTGGTCACCGAATCATTTGTGATCATCTACATGACATGGAAAAGATCTAGAAGGCAGGAAAATGGGTGCCACATCAGCTGAACGACTCACAGATGGACAAGAGAAAAACGGTGTGCAAAGTTTTACTTTCTCGGCATGAAAGAAGGACTTTTATTTCCATCGGAGACGACAAATGGATATATTTGGATAATCGAAAACACAGAAAATCATTTGTTGACCTAGGACAACTATCAACTTCCACCACAAGACCGAATCGCTTTGGAAAGAAGACAGTGCTGTCCGTTTGGTGGAATCAGAAAGGTGTTGTGTCATGAGCTTCTGAAACCAGGTAAAACAGTTTATACAGTTCTCTACCGTCGATACATGATCAATTCGAATCATGCATTGATCAAAAAGCGACCAGTAGGGGCTAGAAGACAGAGCAACGTTTTTGTGCAGCACGGTAACTCCCTATCACAAACAGAGAAAGCAGTCATAGATACGATTCCTTCACTTGGCTGGGCACTTTTGCCTTACCCGCCTACTCACCAGATTTGGCCTCTTCCGACTACCACTTTTTTCATCGAGGTCTCAACCACTTTTGATACAACTATTCAACATTTACGGAGATGTTGAAAAGTGGCTTCATGGACCACTGGACCACTTCAAAGGATGTGCAATTTTTCTGGGAGGGCATCCACAAATTGCCAAAGAGATAGAGAAAATGTGTGACTAGTGATGGCCTCCACTTTGAATAAACCACTTTGTACATTCCTCCCACATTAAACGTGTTTTTTGTCAGAAAAAAAAGAGAATTATTAACTAGCACACCTGGTAGTTGAATTTGCAAAGAGTTACAGATTTGTAAATTGGGGATGAATAATGCTCGTGTGTGCTTTGGTAACTCATATAAAGAATGATTGTTAAAAGAAATACAGCTAATTTACTACCATTAGAAGTGTGAAGAACGATTTTACTGTGGTAATTATAATTGATAAGCTTAAGTAATAAGAGATATGAACAGGTCTATAAGCACTTCACACACACACACACGCACACAGATAGGGAGAGAGAGAGAGAGAGAGAGAGGCAACATTTTCCAAAAAAATATGGTTGGTTGGTTGCATAATGGATTGAAAAAAGGCATAGTGGGGAGGCTGAGCAGCCATGTTGCCAAATGAACGCTAGACTTTACGTAGTCACATCTTTCTTTGGCACTCTGGTGGTAAGATAACATTTCACTAAGTACACACGAGAATTATGCACACCCCAGCTTGCATATTTGTAACTCCCTTCAAATTCAAATATGAGAGTTGAAATGTCTACCTTAGTTTATCCTTATATAAATACCTAACGCATTTTTTTATATCTGGTCTCCTACTAGAGATAAAGGCCTGCAATACTCAATCCGTAGCGCACAGGAGCATTATTCATCACCAATTTTCACAAACTTTGTAGCAACCTTCAAATTCAAATATTAAAGTTAGATTTTTTACTGTAGTTTCTCCTGAAATAAATGTATAACGTGTGAAAAATTTAGATTTTCTTCCACAAAATATATCGGACCTCTTATACGCATAAAATACAAACTGTTGGATAAAAAAAAAATAGCAAAATATGAAGGAAGCATATATCAACCTTCAACATACTTTGATATATTAATAGTGAACAAAAATCAACTTTGATATATTCAATTAATTCCAGGCGAAAAAAGTGCCCCGAAAACCGGAATTGTTTTCATTTCAACAATCACATTTGGATACCATTTTGACCAGTTTGATTACGTTTTGGGGTTTTCATGCAGAGCGTTAAAATCATCAAGCGGGATTTTCAGGGATATGTTCTATGATAACCCTGTCCGCAAACACTATATCTTCAGCAAATACCTGCTAATACAAATTTTGGCATGCGCCCCAATACAAAATTCGCTGTCATTAGTTTATAGATTTGTGTAAAAATAAAATAATTCTCGTTTTCGACTATTCTTATATAAGATATGTATATATATAAAATGGGGTTGAGCAGCCAAGGTGGATGATTTAGATTCACTGATTTAGAGATATCGTTTTCCAAGTGTCTAATAATGTATCTACTGTATAATTCAAATTTTCGTTTGAGGGAGCACAGGCACTATTTAAGGGCATGTTCCTCCTGTGCCCTCTTCCCCCCGTGGCTACACCCCGGTATATACCATAGACTTCAATAGAGTAATTTTGATTCCGGCAGCGAAGCATGTAATGTCGAATTTTCTTTAGCGCATTTTATCTTTGAAGATTTTTACAAATAGAACCAAACTTTTGTATAATAAAATAAAATACTCCTGGCAAGAATCAGGTCAAAAAAGAACAAAGTTAAACTCAATAACTCCAGAAAACCATTAGATAAATTAATCGCAGCAAACATTTGGGTACTTCAGTGTACCTAACCTGTGTATTCATGTTAATTTACATGAAATTCTTAGAAACCTAAATTACAAAATGAGGCAAATATAAAGATTTATAAAATTTTGTTTCATCTCTGTTGAAGATACTCTGAAAAATTGGTAACTGCTATGATCGGGAATCGAACACAGATTTCCCAGAATCCAACAGAGTTCTATATCATTAAGCTGCCACAGCAATAACGCTTAATGCTAAAGCACTTCTTTGCATTTGGAGGAATAGGGTTCAACTGTCCCTTCAGCCAACAATTTTGTTGTACTTTTTCAATATGTTTTAACTTATAACAACGGTGATAATCCGTGTTGAAGGTAAAGCAAATAACATTTTAAAAAACGTAGGACAATAATTGAATTAATAAAAAACATAATTGAAGTGAAACAACGCCTTAAATAACATATGCACTTTTGTTAATGTACTGTACTGGTTGATCCGTTTGTGTCATATTGAGCAAATAAGTACAATGTCAATGAAAATAAACGAATGATATCTCCTCGTACCATAAACTTTGAGTTTTATTGTATCCTGTCTGTTAAATATTCATTTATTTTCTGAATTATTTTAAATACAGAGAGGATTTTTTCATTTCTGTTTTTTTCGAACATGCCTTTCCTGCACATACACATGAAACAGGATATATATAGTGTATATACATGCATGTGTGTCTGTTGGACACAAAGCTTTTCGTTTAGTTTTCAACACCTGCTCCCAAAGCTTCGTACTGTAAAACTCCATCTCTGTCTAAAAAAAATGGTTCCTTTTTTTTGGACGGCACAGCCTTTCTCAACTCGTACAAACTATGAAGGTTATCCCGTCCATCTGACGGATAGATCACCTGTCTACACAATGATTTATATGCGGTTTGTGACTGCTGATTTAATTATGTCGACGAGCTGTGAAACACAGACCACCTGTCGGCCGACAGTTTGACCGATTCGTGTTACGGCTAAAGTTCTTCGTTTCTGAGCGTATGTCGGAGCGAAAAGCGGAATGTGGAAAAAAAAATATCTTAAGGGGAGGGAGGCAAATGAGAGAGATCAATGACTGAGAAAAAAGAACGCCTTTCAAAATCCCATTGTGATTTAAAATTAAATTAACATAAATAGGATAATGGTGAGCTGTAAATTATTAATGCCATTACTTTATACATTTTTTAAACATCTGTAACCTTACTTGCGTTGCACTCAAGAAGTGTAAAAGGAAGAAGAACAAGACGAGTAGCGAGTTTAACATATTTTCACATGTATAATCCACGCCTTCCATTTTAGTGGAGGGTAGAGAATAATACTGTGTACAAACCGAAGGACTTTAACTCGGATTTGCTACTCTCATAATAATAATATTTTAGGTATTATGTTCATAAAAGCAGCGGAAAATCACAGAAGTAACAAAATCATGAACAAATTCATTACGAATTGCTAATCAAGACGAAGTCTCTACATCTATCACAAACTTCATCCATATGCAGCAATATTATGATAAATGGGATAAATATCTATTGATTTATTTGGCACAGCTATTTATGATCCGAAAAATAATTATCACAAGTTAATAAGATTACCACATTTTGCCTCCATATTTACAGCTGAAGTATATGGCATATATATCGCAGCAAAATATGTCCTAACATTAAAAAACACAAATATCCATATATTAACTGACTCTCAAGCTGCAATTCAAGCTTTAATCGCTTCAGAAAAGAAGCTTTTTAACATCTCTCCTCATGTAACCAACACTCTATATGTACTGAATATGCTAGCTGAACAAGGACGCACAATACAAATAACTTTTATGAAAGAGTATTCGTTTTCAAAACATCACAATCATACAGATTTACTAGCAAAAAATGCGACCAAAGTTACTAATATCACTGAAATTCTTCATTTTTGGACCGATTTGTTAGAAAGAGTAAAAAAAAATCACGAACATTACATAAATTGGGCACAAGACCATCCTGTCTTTTCTACTCAAATCAATAAGCTTCACATTCATCTTGAAAAACATAAGCCATGGTTTTACAAATATAAATCATGTCGTCAAGTTATAGTTCTCATCAATAGACTACGTTCCCAACACATAATGACCAACGCTATTTATTCAAAATTAATCTTGCGGATTCTCAAACCTGCGATTGCTTAAATGGTAACTTTAGCAGATGCCAATCATCTCTTCTTTGAATGAAAAAAAAAAAAAAAAAAGCAAAATCTGTTTTCGACGTAAAATGCTTTTAAACCCTCTTAAAAAAGCAACAAATTCCCTCTACATATTCTATTCGCTCGTTGTTAGCTTATCCACAAAGTCAAATAGTGACCTTTTTTTATTAAGTTTGCTCAGAAAAAATAATTGTCAGTTCTAGCTATTGTTTTTCTTCCTTTGTACACCGTCTCATCTCTTAAGAATGCGATATCATTCTCCAATTCAATTTGACACAATACATAAACTACCTTAATTTTAAATCAGTAGAATCTCTTCCAGCAGATGCAATATAAACTTTCATGTCAGAGAAGAAATCATTCTACGAATCATAGTGAAAAATATCATCGCATCAGTTCTTCACTATTCATTCTATCAAGAATACTAATTCTAAAAGAGAATAATATGAATTATTATTATCAACAAAACAACAGTGTGATTAATTTACACTAAGAGTGATTCATATTATTTTTCATTAAAAACTTTAAATGAAGACACAGCAGAAAGTTAATTAAGTGTATAAGCAATCCAACTATCTTGAAATATTAGAAACAATTATTGAGCACAATAATGAGTTAATACGGCCAAGAGAATACTGAGGAAGGAAGATTTTCCTCACGATAGGAATATTAAAGCTCTGCTACAGAAACAGAATATGCATGTTTTTCTTTATATTTCCGTGTATAAGCCACATCCGTAACATTTTACCCTATTTCTAAAAAAAAAAAAAAAAAAAGTAATGTAAGATACATAAAACCTACTGTTTGTGCGATTACATATTTCTTTCTTTGCATTCATTAACCATAAACAAATGTTATTTTTCTAAGCTTCCTTGAAGGTTCCTCTTATACTCATTTCTAACAAAAAGTAAAATTAAGTAACTGCAAAATGAAGTTATATAAAGAACAAATCCAAAATATAACTTTCTAATTTAGAAATGAAAAATGTTTCTTAACCTTCTAAGTTTGAAACCCAAATTTACACCCAGTAAGTTCAACAACAAAGAAGATTAATTTCTCATAATAAATGTCGATGGCGAAGTAGGTAGCAAACTTTGGATTAGGTGAACCGTGTTCGTGTCTTGCTCACTACCTATTTATTCGTTCTCGCGTGTTTTACAGTAATGATAAGTAAACCATATAAACGATTATTTGTTGGGAAAAACCACATGTTTTAGGGGTATTTCAACCATTTGATTTACTTCAGAATAAACGTATTTTTTTTCTGTGAACGCACATAGAAAATTGCAATCCTAAACTTTTGGCTAACCGGGATAAGGTACATCCTAAATTGATAAAAGAAAAGATGTTTTGTGTGCGTGTTTTATGTAAAGAACAAATACTGTGTTTGAATAATGTTTTGATGCCGAAAAATATATCAAGGAGGCTTCCCTATACCATTACACCCTCGGATATTAGTTCATAAAGATGAATAAGGTACCAAACCAACATAATCTAAAATCTAATCAAGTAAAATATTCGTTTCAACTCCGCAATCAACTTTAGTTTAGTATTGACATTTTGTGCAACTTTACAGGCCTAGAGGGCTTTCCCATCGGCAATTTTCAATCATCCTCACAAGGGAACCTTCCATTATGTGCCAGTGAAGTTCGGAAATAGAACCAGATTAAATTGAAAATTCATCACAGGAAACCCAAGTGTGCAAAATCTTAGTCATGAGTTCAAATATTGTTCAGTTCTCACAAAACTTGTAACTCGAAAAGGATATGACGTAGTTCTTTTAAAGAAAAAGTGAGGTAGGAAAAGTGTAAATGCTGAATGGATTTATGATACTGGGGTAACCAGTGGCGTCCAGAAAATATCTGTACGGGTGAACTTAAAATCTGAATAGGTGGGATGTTTTCACGTAATTCGGACCTTCAGTGGAAATTGAACAAGTCTTAAGGAAAACATTTTGTATTATTTCATACTGTTGGTAGTTACAATAACTCATGGCAATGAAAGCTTAACGATAATACCTGAGCAACCCGTCCATCGCCAACAACTCAACAACTATGACACGTAGAAGAATTGTCTCATCAATGAGTATATGAAGAAGTGAATATTGCTGTCGCGGAACAGTAACATACCGTGAATAACTAGAAGGACGTCTACTTGAAAATTCAATTAAAAAATGGGGCTACAGCTAAGAATTAGGTTTTTGACTATTTTCAATGACGATAGCTTCAAATGACATAATGGATTCAAATATGTTTCATACACAAAATTAGAAATTTAGAAATAACTGCAACAAATTGTATTTTAAAGCTACACGTACGTTCCGATTACTAGTATACTACTGTTTCTACAATTCCAACGTTTTAGTGTTCTAATGGTCTACTTCAATATTCTTCACACAATAGTTGCTGAGTTCTTGTTGATATACGAAATTGCTGACATAATACTGGTTCCAGCAAAATAAGCTATCGTAACTGCAAAATCGAAAAAAATAACACAAATGTTCGCTTTAACACTTGTTCAGTTTTCAGTAAAGGTTCAAATTAAGTGAAAACATACCCAATTTCCATTTATTTTTTAAATCCCCCTCTCAGTACAGATACGTTTTTGACACCATTTAGTTACCAGAGTATCATCAATCAACTCAGCATACTTTTCATACCTCACCTTTTGTTTGGAAATCCTACATCAAATATGTTTCGAGTTGAAAGTCTTGTAATGACAAATTCCTCAAATAATATAGGTTCTTCAGAAATAGAAACAGAAACACTAGGATAACATGGCCCCTCCAAGAACGCCAAGTAAGTGAGTCACCAAATCTGACTACTGCGACTCTCCTACATGCAGTCATGCAACTACAGATTATGGCGCGGGTGTGGATGCTACGGTTTCCATCTTGACGAAGACATTTACCGCAAATCGGTTTGTGTGAAGAGATGAAAGAAGGTGAAAAAAAACGACAGGAAAGCGCGAGAAGAGTTATCTTAATAGTGAAGAAAAAAACAGAATATACATTACTGTATATTTTGTAAAAAATCCGGTCGGTTCTAACTACTTTTATTTACCTGGTAAACCACGCATGCATAAAGTGTGGAGAAACCCAGGTAAAGTCTGTATTGCTACTTGATCTGTTTCGCATCCGATTTTGCAAGTGTTGTATTAGCATGCATAACACACTCTCACACATGCATACAGCGCTCAGCGCGCATGTGCAAGTTCAGCGATGCTGCTTGTTCCTGCTGGTCTGTCTATAAAGGGAATTTATGATATGTTCTTACTGGGGTGCCTGAAAAGAGCTAGCAAAATTGGTTTTGTAGTATTTATTTGGCATTTTATTATAGTTTGTTATTTGGTTCTGTTGGGTGTAAGTTACCCACTAATCTGCAACAAGGTGCGTTAAACACAAAATATAGATGCTCACATACACGCATTCATACTTATCATACTTACTCGTTTTGCAATCACACTATGCATACTTTTTTTACTATATATATATAT